>MDYQ01000074.1:0-107277 GCA_003024175.1 Planoprotostelium fungivorum
CACCAGGCCGGTATGATCGCCGCTGCCGCCGTCAACTTCAAGAGTACCCTACGCAAGCTCGGTGACAAAAATTCTCCGAAAAGTCCTCCCGCCACCAGCCCTCCCCTCTCCCCCACCCCCCAGCGTCACAACCCCACACAAGAGAAACCCCGTGGAGATTCCGAGGACAATTGGAAGGACACGTCAGAGTCCAACTTTGTACCGTTCCGCGAGGCAGAAACGGAAGAAGAGGTCAGACGTAAGATCACAGTGAGAGATCACCACCATACGAGAAGGAGGAGCACTCGCAGATCCCGCGGAAATTCCGTCCGGGAGGAGTGGAAGACCCGACTCTTATCTCGCCGCCGCCGCGAGCTCGGAGATTCGAAAGAAGGTCCGTCTACAACCCGCCATTTTTTCTGACTCGTTGTAGAGCCGCAGATCGAATGGTACACCGACCTGCAGGGAAGGCTCGTCCACATCGATGGCTGGTTAGTCTTGGACAGCCGCGGGAAACCTCTTCAGAGGTGGTTCAGGTTGGTGCGAGACCTCCTCGTTTATTACGACGAGAGGCAGCCGAAAGACACGGCGAGGAAGGGAAAGGTGCCCGAGGGTGTCATCAGCATGAGGAAGATCAAGGCCATATGTGAGTCGATGGTGGAGGGAGGAACTGAAGGAGGACAGATCAGAATCAGAGTCAGAAATCTCAGTTCAGAATCATCATACAAGATGTGAGTCATCGTGATCGTGATGATGATCGCGTGATGATCGTGATCGTGACGCACGATCGAAGTTGGGATGATGATGATGATGTTGATGATCGAAGGTGTCCATCACATTGGGAGCGAAAGATGAAGACGATGCACTCGATTGGATGTGTGCTCTCAGGCAAGCCAAACTTCAAGCGGAGCAGGGATCTCAATTGCTCGGAAACGTCGACCAGAGGACGTGGGAGGAGGTAGAGTGGCAGGTTGTAGATGGATACTGAAGAGCGTGGAGGTGGCCAAGAGCTATGACGAGAGGAGGGAGTGCAGCATAACTGTGAAGGGAAGACTTTTATTTTGGAGTAAGAGATCTCTGTTTCTACAAGGTAAGATTTTCATTTCCAACAAAAATAATTTATTTTCATTATAAAAAAATCGAAAAAAATGAACGACAAAGAATGACATTACCAGGTGGTATCTTGTTGATAAAAAAGACAAAAGGAGACAGCTATGCCGAGAGAGAGGTGACGACAACAATCTGAAGACTCTCTCACCGATACAGATGTCGCTGTACGGTGCTTTCATCGAGCCAGGGAAACCCGATTGCACGATCCAATTCGTCATTCCACAGGAAGGAAACAAGAAGCCAAAGTCTTATCTCTTCCGTTTCGACTCACCTGATTTGGCGAGAGAATGGCACAGATGCTTCGAGATCCAGAGAGTGAGTCGTCATCACGATACATGATGACATCATGTGATCATGGATCGATCGTGGCTGAAAAGATCGTCAGAACATCTTGCAACAGATCGTGGATGGTATCACCCTTTGAGAGAATAAAACGCGCGGAACTCTTTTTGAAACGTGTCGAGTCTAGTGTGTGTGTATCGAAACAGTCGAGTAGTGGTGCTCTATTTGTACTGGCAACGCAGCTCACACGACGGGCCAGTCCTCTACTTGATTTCGCTCAAAATGGCCCACTTGCTCTTGTTAGGTCCTTCCAATGGACTGCTTGCTCTTCGAATTGATGGGGTGGAAACGTTTCCTGTTGGATGATAGCTTGCGTCCACTTTCTGAAAAAAGATTTAAATTCTGTGAAAAAATCAATTTCATCCTTTGCGTCGGGTTTCTCGTGTGGAACCAAACAAAAAGAGCGATTCAGCATGAGGGACAGAACATACGAGTTCCTTCAGCTGACGAACAAGATTTCGAATGCGAAGCATCAAGGGGAGGGAACTGTAGCTGTTCCGCTCTTGGTCAATGATCGACAAATCCAGCCCAGTCGAGGAAGGAAGACACAATTCTCAGCTAGTGCAGCTCAGATAGGAAGAGACATTGCTTCAACGTACGAGAAGCTGGAGAACTTGACGAAATGTGAGGATGTGATATCATTCGGACGTCAGTAGGTCTGAAGAAAGACAGTGGCGAAGAAGAGAAGTTTATATGACGACCCGACAGAACAGATACAGAGCTTAACGGTGACTTCCGACCACCTGACATTGCATTTTTCTCACCATTTGTAGGCAGTCATCAATCAAGACATCAAGAACCTCAATTCACAAATATCTTATTTACAACAAGAGAGGGAAATACTACGAAAGAACAAACAGACAGATCAACATTCGGATAGTATCGTCAACTCCCTCAAATACAAATTGAAGGGAGCGACGAAAGGTTTCACACAAGTACTGGAACTCAGGACCGAGGTGTGTCATTAACGGATGGGCTGTATGTGACAATCATCAGAACTTGAAGAACCAGCAGAAAGAGAAGGAGACGTTCACCGGTGCCTCTATTGGAAGAAACAGATCCGAAAAAGTCTCATCTCTGTATCGCAACCATGATCCACAGTGAGTCATCCTCTCACATATCCATCACCTTCTTCATCACATCTCGACCACATTGAATCTCGATTTATTTCTCATCCCTTTCAGACAAGAGCCAGGGGATGAGGTAGCTATTCCCATGCCCCAACAGAGCATGGCCGTGTATCAAGATCGTTATTTAGAGGACAGAGCCGAAGTCGTTGCAAACATCACACGAACTATCGGAGAGCTACAGGGGATATTCGGACAACTGGCCACGCTGGTCGCCGAGCAACACGAGTCGATACAGAGGTGAAGGATATGGGATGGGATGGACGATGACACATGATGTAGGATCGATGAGAACGTAGAGGCGACATCATCGAGGGTCGCTGAGGCACAGAACGAGCTGCTGAAATATCTCAACTCGATATCGAACAATCGAACTCTCGTGCTCAAGGTTTTTCTGGTCCTCTTTGTCTTCATCATGCTCTTCTTTCTTCTCTTTGCATAATAAAAGTGGACGCGATGATGAGAAATGTCCATTGAATGTGATGAGCCACGTTGTTATAGACGTCTGTGATCATGCTGTTCGTGTTTAAACCCTAAAACCGTTTTTTATAACATAGCCTGATGGAATACCTCGTGAGATTTCGTTGAAGACGGGACGGACCAATGTTTTGTACCTGTAAGTCGCAATCAATACACACCACACCAGCAACAACATCATGCAATTCAATCCACCCAACACGAACCCTCCTCGTGACGATACACAGCCCAACATCACCGGAGGTCGACCCGAAATGGGAGGTCAAGGAGAGAGACCTCATAATGATCTCAACAGTGACGTCAGACCCCCACACGGAGACGACATCACCCCCCCTGGCCTCGACTTCAATCGTGGACCCACCGGCCCCAGTTTTGGGGGACCACCGGGAGGTGGTGGCTCGAATCTTCCATTCCATCAAGGATAAAGAGTAGAATATGAATCACCAACTTGTCGTGTCACTGTTCGCAGCTGTGGTGTGATCTCATTTTCCAATCACAACGTGCCATCCATCTTTCCATTGAAGACGTGTTCATCAGAGGAAACCCGAATGAAAATAGACACTGACAAGTGCACACCAGACGATCCATCTCATCTTGGCTGACTCACTCTGCAGACGGCACGTCACTCAAACACCTTAGGTTGTGTTTAGTGGGCTGTCTATCTCCATCCTCTTGCCCAGAGATCTAATACGCATACTTCCTCTGTTGTTGGTGATAAGGCGTGGACGCGAGCGATCTGACACACGAAATGTTCTCTCCTATGCCTCACGATTTTCCTTCCATTCTTGACACGATCCTTCTCGTCGCTTCTATCGCTCACCCAGACCTTCCATTGGCATTATCTTTCATACAAGTTGCTGAATCACAGACTCTATATCAAGAGGGTTAGTCTAAAAGGTGGGGTGCATTTAAAAGTTCGCGATCTACAACGACATCCACCTATCGCGTGCGGAACCAGCTCTTGTGCCAGATCACCTATTCATCTTCTTCTCATCGAGAGGGGACCCTCATAGACATCATCTATTCAGTGTAAGTACTTGTGGACCTCCGATAGACATCTCTCATTTTCACTATCCAAATGGATTCCGCTGAAGACATAGACAGTCCCGGACGATAGAATGGACGCACGCAGTCGTCGCTCGTTAGATGCAAGCAAGCGTCTGTCTGTTTCTGGCGCTCATATGACCACCAATGAAATCAGAGAAGAACTAGCACAGATGACGACGGCCGATATACGAGAAGTCGTCAGAACCACCGTGGTGGAAATCGTAGAGTCCTCTAAACAATACATGGATAAGACTTCCGAACAGGTCAAGGCGGCCATTGTGACCAACGTAAAGAACGTTGTCGTTGGTTTCAAACAATTAGACGTTCAGATGCAAAACTCCTCCGGTGCGGCTTTCATATTCCAAATGACATCCATTTCCACATCGTACGTGTTTTACCTGATCTCCTTCCAGCGTTAACAGAGATCGACTCTGTGGAGTTCGGAAGGACCGTCTACGATCTGGCCACCCTGGTCGGAAATGATACAACGCAGCAGAATGACACCGATTTCAGACAGGCCTTCTTATACTCTGTAAAGAGACTCTTGAGAGTCATCTCTGCCCTTCGAACTGGAAATGTAACCGTATTGAATCAGGAGAAGCGATCTCAACAGCAGTTTGAAGAGGAAGAGAGGCTGAGAAGGGATGAAAGAAAGAGAGAAGAAGAGGTTGGACTTTCCGTGACGATGCACGATGATAACTCCATCCAGAAGCGCGCTGAAGAAGAGAGATTCAGAAGAGAAGAAGAAGAGAGGAGAAGAAGGGACGATGAAGAGAGGAGAAGAAGAGAAGAAGAAGAGAGGAGAAGAAGGGATGATGAAGAGAGGAGAAGGAGGAACGATGAAGAAAGACAACGTAAACTGAGAGAGGAAGAGGAGAGAATGAGAAGAGAAGAAGAAGACAGGAAGAGAAGAGACGAAGAAGAGAGACAGAGGAGACAGAGAGAAGAAGAAGACAGGAGGAGAAGAGATGAAGAGGAGAAGAGACAGAGAGAAGAAGAAGACAGGAAGAGAAGACAGAAGGAAGAAGAAGAAGCTCGTATCAAGGCACAGAGGTGGGCCATCATCTCATCCTCCATCCCATCCTCCATCATCATCTTCCACATCATCTCATCATGAACTGACCCTTTACAGAGAGGCAGAAGAGAAATTAGCCCAAGCCCAGCGCGAGATGGAAGAGAAAATCAGAAAGGCAGAGAGGGAGGCCGAGGAGAAGATCAGAAAGGCACAGATGGAGATCGAAGAGAAGGAGAGACAGCTGAGAGAGAAGGAGAGACAGAGACAAGAAGCAGAAGAGAAGGAGAGGATCAACCGTGAGAGGCAGCAAGAAGAGGACAGGTGGAGGTGAGAGTCGAAACATTCATCGCGGAGGTCTCACTACAACGTTGTAGACAGCAGAAAGAGATGGAGGAGAAGATCAGGAGGGCAGAGGAAGACATCCGATCGAGAGCTCAGGCACAAGCGGAGGCAGAAGAGAAGGCGAGACAAGAGGAGAGCAGGAGGAAATTGGAAGAAGAGAACAGGAGAAACGAAGAGAGATCGCGTAAGCAGAGAGAAGAAGAAGAGAGGATCCAAAGGGAGAGGGAGACGGAAGAGAAGATCATCGTGAGATCATCGTCATCGTGTCATCATCGCGAGCTCACGTTCGAACAGAGGGCAGAGAGAGAAGCAGAGGAGAAGATCAAGAGGGCAGAAGAAGCTATGGCAGAGAAGAGAAGGCAGGCCGAGCTGGCCGCCCAAGCTGCAGCCTCTGCGTCTAATTCCAGCCCTCCAGCTTCTGAGGCTCCAGTCGTCTCCAACTACAACCACCCGGGCACTCGCACCACCTTCACTCCACAGCAGAGGAAGGAATTAGAGAACGAATTAGACATGCTGGAGGAGTTGCTGAGAGAGACGAAGCCTCCCATGTCGAGATCTCCCAGCATCAAGTGGAATCGTTGTAGTTTGACGTGATCTGACGTTTCCAGGAACAACGCTCTGAATAATGCGAAATCTCCCATTGCCAAGACGACAAGTTCGGGTGCCAGCTTCTTGTCTTCTTCCACGGAGAACGCGAAGCCTCTGATCAAAGACGGTACGTAGCGTACGTACGTAAGAGATGCTGAAGGTGTATAGAACACAGAACCATCGGAAAATCTTCCAGCATGGATGTTGTCATTGATGGAAGGAATAACTATGATTCACCTCCCGCACCCCACAGTCCAACGACTCACGCTACCATCACCAGCCCTCCCCCCTCTGACGTGATTATTTTATTCTATTTTATTCCATTTTATTCTTCACCCTCCTTCTCGACCACGACAAGAGAAATTCTCACCCTCTTTCACTTTTCTCGGAAGATAATGGCGGGAACAGGTTCGCTCCCCGGGTCTCAACAACAAATCAATCATGTCCCCCAAAGAAGAGAAGAAAGACAAGGGAGGTTTCAAATTCCCCAACCCCTTCAAGAAGACAGGTGACCCCCCCGCCTCGTTGTAGACGGCTGACCTTCCCAGGCCCGAAAAAAGACGAAGCCCCCCCCGCCATCAGCGGCCCCTACGAAGTCACCCACAAGCTCCACGTGGACATGTCTCTCACCGGCCTACCACCACAGTGGGAGCAGATGCTGAAGGCATCCGGTATAGACATTGGAGAAGCTGCGAAGAACCCGGACGAGCTGCAGGGTGTCATTCAATTCTCGGAGAGAATGATGAACGAGGGAAACCTCGTGACGCCGCTGCCTCAGGAGGACAACATTACCCTGGGTGAGTGGCGGGTTGTAGATGGAGGCTGATGGGAACAGAGGATCTGTTGAGCCCCGAAGACCCGAAGAAATTGTACGCCGATTTCAAGAAGATCGGAGAGGGGTGATTTATTCTTTTTTTCTCATCTTTTATATTCTCTTTTTTCATCTTTCATACTAGCCTTGTCATCATCATACAATCATTCATATAGAGAATTTTTTACATTTGTTATGGAATGAGACTGATAGAGAAACAGAGGTGTCGCAGAAGTCTACAAGGCAGTTCACAAGGCGACCAAGCGTGTCGTGGCCGTTAAGAAGATGAACAGTGACCACAAGGCACTGACCATGAGTTCGCTCATCAATGAGATCTCCATCATGAAGACCTGTCGTCACGAGAACATTGTTGACTTCTTCGATACTTACCGTGTGGGTGGTAAGCAGGTGAGAGTTTCATTTTATTCTATTTTATTTCGAAATTATCTTTCGAAGGCAAGATTGCGAACACGAAATTTGAAAGAAATTTAAATTGAAAAGAAAAATGGAAGAGAAAAGTGGAAAGAAATTGAGAGAAGACAGATCTGGGTGGTGATGGAATTTATGGGCCTTGGAAGTCTGACAGATGTCTTGGAACAATTCGAGAATGTTCAACTGACTGAGCCTCAAATCGCCACCGTCTGTCTATCGGTGAGTCATCTACAACGGCACACTCGTCTGCGACGTTGTAGATTGACGATACGTTAGACACTGAGAGGTCTGCACTGCATCCACAGGGCACACAAGATCCACAGAGACATCAAGAGTGATAACATTCTCATCAACGAGACCGGTGTCGTCAAGATCGGTGAGATTCGAATTTCAATCTTCCCGCCCTTTTTCCCGCCTTTTTTTCCCGCCTGAATCTTCCCAGCCGATTTCGGTTTTGCCGCCCAGTTGACGCAGAAGCAGCAGAAGAGAAACACGGTCGTAGGAACTCCCTACTGGATGGTGATGGTTTCTATTTTATTTCATTTTAAAGTTTTCAGGCTCCCGAGCTGATTCAAGGCTGTGATTACGATGAGAAGGTCGACATTTGGAGTCTTGCCATTATGGCCATGGTGAGAAACTTTTTTCAACCTTTTCCTCCATCTTTTTTATCTTTTTCACAATCTTTTCATCTTTTCTTCGATCTGAAAATTAATCTCTTCCAGGAAATGGCCGAGGCCGAACGTGAGAGGATCACCATCTACACGACCATTGTAGACTGACGTAACCACAGCACCTTACATGGATTATCTACCTCTGAAGGCGTTGTTCATGATCACTACGAAGGGTATCCCCGATCTGAAGCAGCCCGAGAAATGGACGAAGGAATTCAAAGACTTTATTAAAATCTGTCTAAACAAGAAACCGGCCGAGCGACCCTCTGCCTACGATCTCCTTCAGGTGAGACTTTTTCACATTCAACTTTTCTTTTTCGTCTTTTCTTTTCTTTTGTAAATTGTACTTTTCAAAGTGAAGAAAAAAGAAGAGGTGGAGAGAAAGAGATTGACGATGATGCAGCATCCGTTTTTGACCAAGACTGCACCTTTCTCAGAGCTCGCCGAGGTAGCTATCAAGGCCAGACAGCTCCGAGAAGCAGACGACAATATGGAGGAAGAATAGACGTGCATGTTATATCATAAAAAGAAAGTGATTTCAACGCGTGTAGACATGATGATCGAGATGGATGCGAGTTTTATTCTTCCCGATCTGGACTTCTGATGTGACATGAAGAAGAGACCGGCCAGTTTCAATCTATTCAAGAGCAAGGATGATGGTGTGCCTCTCAGCTTTGTGAGGATAGAGGAAGCCATTGGCGGTGTGATCTCTCAATTTAGCCCTCCACAAGAGAGACATTCCACACAAACATCGTGAGTCGATCACGTCGTATTATCCTTGGAGATCGTTCTGCGCTAGGTTTAGACTTACGAAGCTGCATGCTGAGATTGAGAATGACACATATGCAGGCCTGTCACGATGAGGACTTCTTTGAATCTATCCACGAGAACAGAGGTTTATCTGTCTGATGACATCAACCTACCACCACAGATTAGAAAAAGAAACATGGTGATCAATGAGATCATCAACACAGAGCGCTCCTACGTCGAAGATTTAGACATCATCATCCAAGTGAGTCGAGACAGATAGAAGCGCGAGCGCACACCTGATCCCAATCAGATCTTTCTGATTCCGTTTAAAGAGTCGAAGCTTCTGACCGATTCAGTGGTATACGAGATCTTTTCGAATGTAGAGGCTCTCGTCGGTATTCACCAAGACATTGCCGCTCAGATGGAGGAGGATGCCCGAAAGTCTAATGGATCAGGGTTGGGTGACATCTTTGTGAAGAAGTCGGACCACCTTCGCTTTTATTCTCTCTTTTGCAGGTGCCGAGGCCATCATCTTCTCCACCGACCGATCGTCTGACCTCATACAGTAACCAGAAGAGAAGCACCAACATTGTCGATAAGTTACAGTTACAAAACAACAAGGTCAAAGACCTCTTACGACGGTGCGAATCGAATCCCGTGTGTCGGTCGCTGCCGCTCGGCTCATTCTTGATCAAACCTGTGCAGGTGTCTGCATCTTGGACCTGTTTGTCTCTAACGCAAGCAGAGAATTTGTAAATATCCACTACTGCTGAGAGAGCTCATCAAAGTCACACCGACCGGATCATCAGAACATGCACAACTCCTGGAGGCACAGCAGAAGATCGACTTAGTCCTCGCCGAAGTCAACGAGCAGACGGGTGATTCCATTCATCATCGACATCACATCTGATCTTTCATGCATCAGGTGAAGACGAGAACCGAGAGAAGCTCTTAGAACTCCAGTCCAGATTCGAAGAGGGCACATCTCTCGTCACATTCAACCGAAGACTATTGAAGATGACTACCCTGAAGGAGGTGAACGACTGGCTTCACATCGAATCTTACACCCGCAGGTCACAGGGCCGTTCCGTACTCTGGAGAAATTCAAATACCTCCTCTTTAGTGATGCACTCATGAGAGCAGCTGTGAAGATTACAGGCAAGTTGGCCGTACGAGAAGTCATCTTGATGGAACACTTGTCTGTCCTACGTGCAGATAAGCCGACGGATATCGTATTCAAGAATTCCGCGAACAACAACATCACCATCGCGTCAGCAAAGACACAGGAGGTGATGATCGTGATGATCGTGACGATGATGACAACAATGGTGACGATTTCGCAGTTGAGAGAAGAATGGTTCAGCGCGGTCACAAAAGCGAAGCAATTCAGCTTGCAATTACAATTGAAGAGGAGGAACACTGTGGCCATCGGTAATCACTCTTATCATCCCCCCGAGCTACACGTAAAGACTTCTCAACCGGAGCCCGAGACGCCAGCCGTTCGAATGCGATGTCAGGTGAAGATCGATCATGCTCATCGCACCGTCACATGTTGACCTCTTTCAGACGACCATCGGTAGGATGGGACAATTGAGAAGAGCCACGAGAGATAGGAAGAGAAGATTATCTCATGAACCACCACAGAGAGACGATCACCTCTACCAAACGTTCTCTTGTCATTACAAGGACAAACGATACGTTCGGCTGTTGAGTCACAAGGATAAGACAGTTTCACTGTTGGATTTGAATCAATTCATAGAAGAGAAGTTTGGGTGAGCCATTCAATGGAGTGAGACGACTCAATATCGTTGCAGCATCAGCAACTTGATCATCCGGTACAAAGATGATGAGAACGATCTGATCACCATCGTGAAGCAGGAAGATTTGGATATTGCCATCTTAGACTTTCGAGTGGAGAGCTTCTTCTTGTTTTGTGAGCCTGAAACGATTGTTTCGTGGTGAACTATAAAGAATGTAGACGGCCTTTTATCTTGTGGACATATCACACGTGCCAACTTGAGTGAAGAGAAAGCATCTATTGTGCCGATCTGACGTCGCATTGGTACGACTGACACATGCCAGTTGAAGAAGAACGCTACCCTCACAAGACATAGATATCACCTGCACTGGTGTTCAGAATTTCTATCGAGCCTCTACTTCTGTTCGATTGCGTTATCAGGGGTGTATAACTGCGGTTCCGCTCTGCGGTTGAGGTGTCATACTGCGAGTTTGCATCTCTTCGTAACAGTGACGACGGCTGAGAATAAAGGAAGAGGGCACCCCGTGAAAGCTCTAAATGGCTTCGTCTGTACCAACAAGATTGAGATCATATGGCCAGTGGTCGTATTATCGGATGTGTCCGCGTCACCGTGTTTGACAGTGTCATACAGCGGGTAGACATCTTACCTTTTACAAAATCATTCTCGAACGGCGAACAAAGATGAGAGGCGGTTTCTTCCTCGTCTTGTGTATCCTCTCCGTCCACGCCTGTCTGGACACTTCTGGGTATCAGAAATGGTCAGCGGGTGAGAGACATCGACGTCGACGATCACAGTCTCATTATCTCTTCAGTATTTCCGAATCTGGCTGCACAATCGGCCGTGAACATCCAGCCTGGACAGAACATCGTGTTGGATCAGGTACCATCTGTATGTAATCTTAGGAGTAATCACCATTGGAGGTACTCTCGTTCTTCCCGACAAAGCCCAAGAGCTCCAGACGACTGGAATCGTCATCTCTGCTAATGGAAACCTCATAGCCGGTTCGGCTGATTGTCCAATCACACAGAAGGTGATCCGATTGACAATCCAAAAGTACCGATGGAGGTCCAGGTCGTCATCACTCTCTGTGGAGCACCTCCTAACCCAAGAAATTTGACCACATTGGGATCGGAGACTGACTCGTGGGCTGGAGTCATCAAGTACGGATCGAAAGGGCTGATCGTCAAGGTCGGAGGTTCCATCCAGTTGTTCGGCTGGAAGAGCGGCCCCACTTGGACGAAACTGTCTTCCACCGCGCATGCTGGCGACCGAGTGCTGCACCTCCAAGATGCCGTCTCGTGGAGAGCTGGAGATCAGATCACCATCGCCTCTTCAGATTACAGCGAGGTCAACATATTCTCTTCCCCTTCTTTCTCATCTGATTCACCCATTCAAATCACATCCCGCATCCCACTCTTCTCAAATCAATCACTGACATCACCCAGTATTTCAGCGTCTATAACAAAGATCAGAACGGAGTGCGCTACCAGAGCCACATGACAGGCCAGGGTGGCGACTTCCCCGATCAGAGTGAATACGCAACGGTGGCCTCAGTGTCCGACGGAGGTAAGACGGTCACTCTCTCTTCTCCCCTCCGCTACCTCCACTGGGGCGTATGGCCTGAGACGGTCGAAGTGGGGTGAAGTCCATCTACAACGAGCCAGACTCATTCGTACAGCCTCTTGACCAGGAACATCGTCGTCAGGGGTGACGCCGCCTCCGATTCTACCTTCTACGGGGGTCACTTTCTCACTCGCAGCGCGAACTCGCAGATTTCAGGGGTCGAGTTCACTCGAATGGGTCAGCTGACCGTTCTGGGAAGATATCCCGTGCACTTCCACCTCATCAGAAACGCCGCCGGTGCCTTCATCATAGACAGCTCCATCCACACGAGCTACCAGCGATGCATCGCCATCCACAGTGAATGTCTCCCTCACTTCCCCCTGTCTCACCCCTGCAGATTCTGATTACGTCATCGTTCGTAATACCGTATCGTTCAATTCGTACGGTCACTGTCTCTTCTTTGAAGACGGTAGTGAGCAGGGTAATGTCTTAGATTCAAACTTGGTCGTGTGGTCCAGACCGATGAACGACACGTACCTCCTCTTACACTCTGACAACCAACCTTCTTCTGTGTGGATCACAAACCCGAACAACACCTTCACGAACAACGGTAATGTCAACGATGTGAAGACTCTGAAGTGTCTGCAGCTGTTTCGTCCGCCTTCATCGGTTACTGGTGGGTCATGCCCGAGCGTCCGAAAGGCCTCAGTGCAGAAGAGTTTGCCAAATCGAACGTTTATCCTAGAAAGATGGCCTGTCCACTGTTTGACAACAACATCGCTCACTCCATATTCGATTTCGGACTCATGATCGACGAGATGTCAACACCGGACGATGTCTTGGTCAGTTCGGGTTGGTTACCACAGCAGGTGAAATATCTATATCACACGTGTCGCCGTCGCTGTGTCTCAACATCCTTTCGTCTGATGAACTATATAGCCCACTTATGATTATTATCACGATGGAATCAATCAAGAGATGTCTAGGTACACGGCCTGGAGGACGAGAAAGGGCGGTATGTGGTCCAGATGTCCCACTTGTTACTGGACCAACAATGTCTACGCTGAGACGGGACAGATGGGAACTTTCACCCTCAATTCGCAGGTGGTGAAACGTAACGTGAGATGTCAATGACTTTTCCAGGTCATCAGCGACGCGTATTTCCTGGGAAATACGGGAAATCCTGGGACACCCCTTCCCGGTTGGGATTACACCTTGGCCGATTCTTATCTCACCATCGGTACCCCCTACTACCGCATGCACGGTGGATCCATGCCGTACGATGCCGTACGTACCGTACGTCTCCCCTTTCTAAATCTCTACGCAGGGAGGTCAGACCGTCGTATTGAATCCAACTTTCGAGAATTTTACGTCTACTCCGTACACTGAATCAGGAGGTATGCGTGGCTCAGATGCTTCCGCCTTCCGTCTGCAGCGTAACCAACTCATCGGTGGTAAATTCATCAACAGCGAGCCCGTTCGCGTCAGAAACCAGACTTTCTTCACGGGAAACCCGGCGAACGAGATGTCAGGTTACACCCTGCTGCACGATGGAGCCGTCGATGGCGTCAACGGAGGTGATCGCATTGTAGATGTGTTGGATCTGACGTGAAAGGTGGCTGGGTGGTGGGTGTGAACAACTACTGGAAGAGTAGAAGTGATTGCGTCTACCGTTTCCTCGGTAACTGTTACTGGTGTTCTCTCTTCCCCGGTGGTATCACTCAACTCACCATTCGAATCAGCCGCGTGAGATTTTTGGCGGGAAATTTAAAATTTCTGACTAGTGACAGAGCGATTCCGTTGTAGATGGTACAGATACCAACAACCCAGTGTGGAAGGCGGGAGGCTACATGGCATTGTACCCCCTTGGCAGAGGAAATTCCGTCGAAAATGCTTATTTCGGTCGCAGCGATGACGGCTACATCGCAAATATTCCCGCCCAAACTTCGTGGGCCGTTTTATTGATGGACGACAAGGGAAATTCACTCTTGAGTCCCACATCACTCAACGTGCAGATCAGCGGAAGGAAGGGAGAATATTTCTTACTCGCCGTGCCTTATCCCAGTGGTACGACCTTCACGGTACGTACAGTACGCTCTTACGTCTCACCGACGCTCACAGATGTTCGATCACTACCGTCAAGTGAATCTGCCGAAAGCCTCTTCTCTCTCCGCCCTCACGCCTCAGAATTATTTCTCCGACGATAAGAACTTGTACTTGTGGGTGACCAACGATCAAGCCAACTCTGGCGTTTCGAGCCAGATGGGCATCTTACAACAAGGAGTCAGCAGTCCCTCTCCAGACTATTCGAAATATGGAATTCAAATCACGGCAAATTGCCCCGAAACATGCACCCACGGTCCCATTCGGGTGATTCACTCACGGGATTTTCATCAGCTTACGCCATCAGGTTCCCAACGACTTCACCCCCGCCGCGTTGACTTCCGATGCGTACCGTGCGGATCTGTTACCGTGTAACGTAAATCCAGCGGGAAAGGAGGGAGGCAACGGAACCGTCTTCGTTCAAGTTTATCCTAAGAGCTTCCTCGGGACCCCCACCTTAACTTACCAAGCCTATCACAACAGCGGCCCTTACGCTCTCGTTTCGCTACTGGACGACAGAGGTGTTCGAGTGGCAGAATTCTCGGCGGGCACTACCGGTGCTTCTGACAATATCAAATTGTCTAGAAACGTGTGGGAGCTGCTCGTGTTGGGAAAATTGTACGTCGACGTGGTGAACCGAGACGGTAGCAACGGACTCAGAGGACAGCTGAGAGCGACGAGCCCCTCTACAGTTCGTCTGCCCGGTGGAGGCAACGGTATAGACATGTGTCGTCCCACTTACAATTACGCCGGAGTCTACAACTGGACGACATCGACTGAGAGGGTGTTACAATACGATAACTTTGGATTGTGAGGGGAAACGAGTCATTGGAAGCTGATTCATTCAGGTGGAACTCTTCGTACACGGCAGATCAACCCTGTGGCTCTCCCGTGTTAGAGCTTCAGATCACACATGGTCTGGCCAGAGTTTACATGTTTATGAATCAGAGGAGAAGGTGGGTTTTGAACACGATTGTATGTATACAAAATACAACGCTGACCAAGTGATAGTTATCTACCTGTCGGTCAGTTCACTGCTTTGGAATTTTATGCAAAGTTTCCGGTCGACATGCAAGCCACATTGAACGTATCTGCCAACGGTGGTGTGAGTAATTTGTGAGACACCGTCACCTTCAGAGCTGAAGAGACCAGAGTTTCGTGGTGGTTGACAATCGTTACATCTCTGACTACTTCATCAACTCTTACCAGTGGACCCTAGGTGATTCCATCACTCATCATCTCTCTCTGACACGTAACAGTACGTATCCCCCTGTCTGCCCTGGGAGTGACCAATCTAACCAATCTAACCAATCTGCGTTTCGGTCAGAATTCTGGCCTCTACAACGTCAACGTCTTGATCGATCAAGTTCGACTGGTGCCCACCGCCACCATCCCCACGAGCACTCTGACTGCAGCCGCACCGCAGTACGCACCTTCTCATTGTCAAGCGGCATCTCAGTCGACCACGTCTCCGTTGGAAGGCAATGTGATCGGTGGTGGAATGAGTCTTGGACCCGTTCTCGTGCTGATGGTCTGGTTGGCTGTACTGCTGGTGTGATCTATATAAAAGAAGCCGCGGCGCCTCCGGTGACACTGAGAGAATCATACGGAGGAACTCATCAACTGGACCATCATCCCGTCAACTGCTCCTGCGGCCACTCTTCTGCAACATCTCTCAGTGAACTGTAGAATCGATGATGGCCAACGGTCGACTGATCGTTTGGGAAAAGCTAGTGGCGCACGGCGAGATCATGTGAACATGCTCGACTGGTATGGGATCTCATCTGATGCAAATCACATCACATCTAGGAAATTATTCTACACTGCAGAGATGCAAAGACAGAGGGTTGCCTCTGTTCCAATAGTGATCAAAAGACCACAGAGTCGTCTGATCGATCAGCCACTCCCAGTCGACATATGATATTTCATCACACAAGCTGCAGCTTCTTTCAAACATCACTACGCTTCATCGCTGTTTTCTCATCGACCACCAACGGTTATCAAAGTCCTGAGAAAGAGTAAGTAAGCGCGTTCTTGAGGCGGCAGACTCTCGAGTTCTGATATCATTCTTCAACTCTCACGATGAGGAATAAGATCATCCTCTTTGCTCTGTTCCTGGCGGCATCGTTGTCACCCAATGCAGAAGACATCTGCACATACAACAACGACTGCTCAGGAGCTCTCTCTGAGGTAACAGATGGAATTGGACCGTGAATGCTTGCTGACTGTTAGCTCAGGCAGAATGCTGGAATTGTGTGATCCCCCAAAACAACACGACTGCGCTCTTTCAAGATGTTCATCAGTATGTCAACTTTACTCTCAACAACTCCCCCATCTTCGTGCGGAACTGGTGAGCAGAGATCTGCTACCTCTCTCTGATGTCGTCCAGCCTCAACTTTACTTTGCATCCCGGCTACCCTAACGCGTCTCTCTTTATAGAGGACAGCACTGTCACTTTGCTGGGGTCTGTCAATCTGGAAGAGTTGTCTGTCTCGTCTCGATCTCAGCTCACGACACGATCCAAATCACCTCGAACCTTCCACGATGGTGCCACTCTTTACCTCTCGTTCCACAGTGCCTTCAGCTCCCCTGTCACCAGATTCAACGGAAGTGTCATCACGGATGATTCTCTTTCGTGGACGGGAGACCTCTTCTTTTCGGGGGAGATCATCTTCCTCTCCCGCAGCTCAAACACAATCTATGGACCAGGACGATGGTACCTGCAAGATGTTCGTCAGACGTACGGTGGACCTTACCTATACAACTGGCCCGGTCAAATACGATTTCATATCGACGTCGTCCTATCCAACATGACCCAAGACAGCGACTACTATCTCACGTTCTGGCGCGCCAACATCACTGGATCATCTCTGAACATCGCGGAATGTCTCAACTGCTCCTTCATCAATTCCACCATCTCGGGCGACGTGAGCCCACAGGTCGCGAGTGACCATCCAGCTTCTTTCAGAGGATCGACCATCACATTGGGGGGACACGTGCATTTTCCCTACGGCCTTGTCTTACGAAATTCCACCGTCTTCTCCCTCAACGGCTCGATCGCAACAGGAAGAATCCTAGACACTCTCAATACGACTCTGTGAGGCCACGCATCTTGGAACGTCTCAGGCTACATCATCTACGACACCTTCTTCCCCGACGAACAGACCCTCTACAACACGACGAGCTACGGGAGTATCTACCTGAAGACTTCTCATGGAGAGCAATTGCACCTGCGCGAACAGTGGCGGATCTCATCTGGGTACAACCGCGCCTCTACGTGACCAGCCTCGTGATGGACCAATCAATCGACACGCCTCCAGTGACACTGAGAGAATCATACGCAGGAACTTATCAACTGGACTATCTTCCTGTCAACTGCTCGTGCGGCCGCTTTGTCCTCTTCTGCACCATCTTCTCCTCCAACGGTAGCCTCGTCTACAACCGCACGGCTGATCTTCCTCCGACCATTTCGCTCGAGAGTGCCGAGTTCACCCTCTACACGACTGGTGCATGTCTCAAAGATGATGATTATCATTCGAATCGCGAGGTGGTGGCCGCTGCCTTCGGTCGAACTGTATTGACTCGGCTGGACACTCGCCCGGACGACAGAAAACCATCTTTCAGCCCTCTGGGGTGGATCATACCCGTCAGCGTCGTCGGTGGTCTCTTTGTCATCATCGCTGCCTTCGTATTGGTCAGGTGGCTGAGGAAGAGGAGGACCACAACTACCTTGAGATCCACTGAAGAAGATGAACACGGGGGAAGTGATTCGCATCGAACTCATGACTTTGACAACTCTCTAGACAGAAAGAGAGGAATAAAGCTCAAGTGAAAGACTTTATCCATTGCACTTTACGATGGGAGTGTGAAAGACAGAACAGATGGAGGCAATGACAACAAGATATCGTTCGATTCTTCTTCGATTGTCTCGTCATCTGCGTTCAATCGACCGAAAAGCTTTTATGGTGTTTCACCCTCCTTCTCTTTTATGAACAAACGTTGTCATTTATCTCTCAGTACTATACAATGGGTGGTAATTTCGACGTCTGAGCCTTGGGTGGAAATAGATTCGGGCTGCTCAACTGATGAAACTGTCGCCTCTTCAAATTCTCATTCAGTATCACCCATCCTCACCTGTGCCTTCTTCATTGGTTTTGCATCGTTCTTCGTGTCTAAGTTGAGAGTGGCCAAGCTGGCCGTGTGCTGCGACATCGATTTCTTCCTCAGTGAATGTTGTGACGTCACGATGTTCTTCAATACGGTGGCTACGTCGGGTGCACCGATGAAAGTTGTAGATTTCGAACGTTCTGCAGCGAAGGAGAAACCAGTTTCATAGATGGGCGAGGCGTTCTCTGTTACAACTGCATCTCCTCCACCTCACCCACGAGTCAAAATGATGCAAAGGGACGTAATGGTCATCGATTTGACTTTGAAAGATGATTCTGATGATATGGATGCAGATATCGTGTGGCTCACCGGTCTGTATGGAATAATTTCCCGAGACGCTTCGATTGAGATCGTACGCGATCGAATTAAGATGATTGCTGTCTGGACTAGTCTGTCCCAACATCCTCTTCGTCGGACCATTCCACAGTCGTATCGTATGATCCCACGAGCAAGTCATGAACTGGTTCGTCTCCTATCCTTCTCATCAGCTCACTCTCCTCCGTCACTCTTCTCACTTCGATCCACACCATGTCGGTAACTACATCCGAGTGGCCTCGATTCTCTTGGATGATGTCTTCGTTGTGTAGATTGTATAGACGGATGACTAAATCGACGCAAGCTACGAGGGCGTGGCCCATGTTCTTCTCGATGCACATGGATGTGACGCCGGTGGGGCAGCGGATGCATTTGACGCACCTGCCGTCGCCGTTCCACAGTCGAATGGTGGAATCTTGAGAGGCAGTCATCCACTGTTGTCTTTCCTTGTTCCATTTGATGGAAGTGACTTCGGCGGTGTGTCCTGCATCTGATGAGATGATGCGTGCGATGATGATGGTGATCGTGGGTGATCCGTTTCGACGATCACGGTGACTCACCGACCAAGGTCCTCAATTTCTCAAATTTCGTTCCAAAACTCCAAATATAGACAGATCCATCCACGGCACAAGTACCGAATTCTGATCGATCTGGGCTGTACGTGACATCGGTGATGTAGTCCAAATGAGCGTCTTGAATGACTTTCTTCGCGTGATTGTTATCTCGATTGAGGTCCCAGATGATGATGTTTGCATCCCACGATACGGAGATGAGGAAATGACCGTCGGGTCGTCTGGCGGGAGATTTAAAATTTGAAATTGTAATTAAGCGAATCACCGGAAGGCTACGAGACCGGTGATGATGTCGGAGTGTCCGGGTAGTACGTATTTGTATCCCAATCCCGTTATCTTTTCCAAGAAATTCTGTCCCAATTTCTGCACTTGGGCGGCGGTGGACTTTGACAATTTCTCGTTCTCTGGTAGAGTGAGATCAATGGACGTTTCACTCGATCGAGTATCGATGTCATTCCGTGGAAGTGGAGCGAAGGTCCACAGACCTAGCAACGTCATCAGCTCGACCTCACCATCACATCACGATCATCATCTCACGTATGAGTTTGTCGGATGAGCCGGAGATGAGCATGTCTAACGTGTCGTAATATTCGAGACATAAGACGGAGTCCGTGTGTCCTCTATATCTCTCCTGGCTGCTCTTGTGAGTTGTCTTCTACAGAAGCTTCTCACGCTTGGATGTCCGTCTCATTCAATAGTTCCCACTTGTGGATGGTTCTATCTGCTCCACCGCTGAATATCTGAGGCCCGAATCGATTCGATGCTGATGACGTCATCCATCATCACGATGTGCGATGATCGACTCACAGTACGTCAATGCCTCGACTACACTGTCTGAACCTTTGATCGTGCATACGGCAGAGAAGGGATTGTGACGCCAGACGATGAGTCCACGATTGTTCGTGCTGGTTCCAACGATCTCACCCGTGTTTGGAATGAACAAGATGGAAGAGATAACGCACTGTTGTTTTGGAATTACCCCCGGTACAAATTCAGTGATCTGAAAAGTTCAATTTGCTTCTCGGTGTTTCGTTTGAAAAGGGAAGAGGAGGAAGATGAAGCTCTTACGTTGATTCCAGTCAGAGGATCGAATATCTGTGGAGCAGCTGAGCTCGCACCCACCCAGATCGTCTTCGTGATGGGATTATAACAGATTCCAGAGATCGGATCTCTATATCGAATCAAAACGGTGAAAAGTGAGATATTTCACACTCACACGAAACCTCCGATTTCAAAGACTACTGTACCGTCCCAATTCCATATCTTAACCTTCTTATCAAAACCACCCGTGATAAATCTTTCCACGTAAATCACGAGAGACAAAATTCGAGTTTGTCCTCACCGGTTGTTATCTTCATCAGCAGTCATCACGGAGACGGCAGCTTTATGAGCGTTAGAGATCTTAAGGGTCCTCCTTCCGTTGCTGCTGTCGAAGATGCTGATGCTTCGATCGAAGCTGGAAAGATTTAAATTTTGAATTTCATCACCCCAGCTCACCTTCCAGTGACGATCCTGATGCAAATTAGAAATTTGGAAAATGAGATGACGCCCACCTGTTGTCGTGATACAACATGCATCGGACGAACTCTCCACTCATGCGAACGATGGTGACCACCTCTAAGAGTTCACTGCCTGAATCTCCTCCCCACGAATCTGTCTTTTTCGACATCTCTGATTGATCGTCACTTGATGATGATGATCGTCACATACCGAGACGGTTTTTTGTGAGGCGATAGAGATAGACACTCTCTTTAAAACCTGCAGCAAGATGGTGTCTCTTCTTATCCCACACGAGACAACTGCACGGCACGTTCAACTTCTTCTCCCACGACGTCTTATACATCGAACTCCATGCTACGATGGTTCCATCCAAAGAGGAGGAAAAGAAGGCGATATTGTTGATACCACTAACGAGCATGCTAAGTGATATAAATAACACATAGACCTCACCAGTGAACAAGGTCGGTAACTGTGGCATCATGTTTGACCAACGTCTTTTCACAACGAAATTTCTCCATGTCCCACACCTGTTCACTATCAGTGACGAGAGACGCTTCGTGATATGACCTTGATGTTGTGATCTTCCGATCCTGTAATCAGTCGCTGGGACATAACGTTAAACGTGACGCACGTGATCTGACCATTGTGTGCCTCGACGATGGTTTGACGAACTTCCATCGTCTCAGCGTGTGATGAAGCTGAAAGCCAAGAATAGTTTTAATCGTGGAATGATCTGCGATCTGCGAATTTTCCACGGACAACAAGCCACTCGCATGCAACATCACTTCTATAGACAGTGGAATGCAATCACACGAACCAATATAGAGGTTTGTTTGGATACGTTTGAGGAAGGTGCGTCATCTACAATTTTTATCCCTCTTGTGTCATGCTTTGCAGCGTGATTCGCATGTCTGTCAATGCGTTCTTGTATTGCTTCCATCGAACAACGAGGGAGTCCAATCGATGTGTCATGCTCTCCTGCATCATTCATTATCGGTGGCATTCAATAGACCATTGAAATGAGATCGAGTCTGTCGTTCACTCACCAATTGAGGTCTGGCGTCTTGCAGTTGAAGGGAGTGATCGATGGCAGAGAGGCTACGATCGAGATAATTGATATCAGCTGCCATAGCCAACAACATGTCGTGGAGTGGTTTCTGTGCAGAGGGATCGATAAGAACGTAATCGCCAGAGAAAGGTTGTTGGATATGGGATGCAATGTTATGGATCTTGGATTCCGACAAGGCCATCTGTATAGATTGAGGAGGAGGAGGAGGAAAAGACAAAGATGCATCACCTCTCGAATTAACTGAGAAGACACTTCTTGTTTCTCCTCTAACTTGGCATCAGATCGCAGACATGATTCGAATGTGATGTCTCACTCAAGACGGCAAAATCGAGAAGGTGTTGGTGATCTTGATAGAGTCGTCTCTGTGCCAACTCGACTTCTGCATCCTCTATCTTCCTTTGTAACTGCGATATGGAAGATTCGAGCTCGGTCAGAGCCATCGAGGGTGTTTTTCCCTGGACTCAGTGTTAATAAACATCACATAGACGCAAACATACGAGAGATGTCTGTCTATCCACGTCGAAGCCACAGAACATGGCTTCGGTGCGGAACATCTTCCATGTTTGAGAAAAGCTTTGATCTCCTTCCATAAAGATGTAATGTTCGGGCTCGATGATTGTGATACGCGGTTCAAGTTGCAAAAAAGGCGGGATAATTGAAGGACAACAGATCGCATCGTGTCACTCTTCGATCACGATAGTGCCGTTCACTTTCATATATGTATCGTGTTTATGGGTAGATTCCAGAGCATCAGCCTTGTTTGAGCGATGGTGTTGCTGAGTGCTGAGTCAGAGCTGGAAGTCAAAAAAAGGCACAAACGATTGAGACTTGAACGTTTTCCTTCTTGTGAGGGGGAGAAGCAGCCATAGGGATCCGATGCAGGACAACACACACAATTCTGACGCTTCTACCTCTCTACTCGAGAAGGTTCCCGTTGAAAAGACGATCTGTCTTGGACTGGTGATTGAAATGATGAGATCGATGGATTGACTCACAATGAACAGACGAAGAAGGCATTGGGCATTGTGATCGCTGCTTTTATCGTCCTCGCTGGTTTGGTCGGTATCGTCGTCGCATTCTGGGCCATCAACAATACAAATGCCAAGAAGGATCTGAATTCACAAAATCCAGTCTCCTTCTCTTTCAGGTGATGGAACCCCATTGGAGGTCCGCTCATTTTGTGTTAGATTGCCAACGGATGTGATTCCAGTGCATTACGACGTTCACTTTGATTTCGACATCCACGGTTGGACATACATTGTCAGGGAGAACATCGTCATTGACATCAAGAACAAATCGATCGAACAGATCGTCCTTCACTTAGACAACAATTATCTAGATGTGAGAGTGTCTCCTTCATTCCATCGCTCACACTATACAGTTGGACAATGCAACTCTCATATCACCCGACGACCGAATCATCTTCACGAACAAGTGAGCTCGCCTTCTGATGCAAAACTGAATGAACGACAGCATTGTCTTCAACTCCACCTATCAGACAGTTGCCATCGTTTTTGGAGCTGAACTGAAGACTTTCTTGCAAGGAAATTATTCTCGATTCAACCTCTCTCTTGAATGTCCCGGTATCGTCTCTGACGGTGGTCTCACTCGTAGCAATTACCTCGGTGAGTTCACTTCAACACATGTCTTTGCATTCGGATGCATCAATCACGTCCATCTGTCCTCATCTTTCCTCTATCTTCCGTCTATCTCATACTACTCCCACAACGAATAGAAAAAATAATAAATCTCACATTTATTTCTATCCATCATCACCATCTTCTGATGTCACATCAGACGAAGGAGGCGTCATCAAGACGGTCGCCGTCACCGATCTAGAACCCACCGGTGCCAGAAGTGTCTATCCATGCTTCGATGAGCCCAGTCTGAAGGCCACCTTCAACACCAGCATTTCCATCGATACGACCACGGGTGAGGCAGGAGCCCGCCCATACTTTTCCCTGAAAATTCTCAGGCTTCACCGCCATCTCAAACATGCCCATCCTCTCTACCCTCCCCGACGACCCTGACGACACCACCGTACAGGTGAGAAATCTCCCAGAATTTTCCATCTACAACGCTCACTTTACGTGTAGAGATTTCAGTTCGAAACGACAAAGAAGATGTCGACGTACTTGTTGTGCTTCACCATCTCTCAGTACGCAGCCACCGAAGCTGTGACATCATCAAATGTCACCATCAGGGTACACGCACCCGTATCGAGGATTCAGCAGGGAATGTATGGCTCGTTGTAGATGGACGAGGAGCTAACGGACGACAGCTTCGCGAGGGACACCGCGGTGAAGGCGATAGAGGCGTACGTACAGTACTTCGGAATTGACTTTCCGCTGCCAAAATTAGATCTCGTCGCTATACCGGATTTCTCTTCCATTGGTATGGAGAACTGGGTGAGATTTCACGTTACGTAATGTGTCTGAAATGGAACAGGGTATCGCTACGTTCAGTATGGAGGTGTTGTTGTGGGACGATCAAGTCTCTTCCATCAAGAGTCAGCAGTACATCGCCAAGGTGACGACCATCTACAACCTGCCATTTTCTGAAAACGTAATTCAGGTCGTCAGCCACGAGATCTGTCATCACTGGCTGGGTGACCTCGTGACTCTGTCGTGGTGGGACAACCTGTGGCTCAACGAAGGTACATTTCAACGACGTGCGGATTAACTTATTCTCCCAGGTTTCACCCAGTACCACGAGTATGTCGGTGTAGATTCAGCTTATCCGGAGTGGAAGATTTTCGATCAATTTATCAAGATCGAGAGGGACGCTGCAATGAGATCAGACGGCGTCGAATCGGCTCATCAGGTCAATTGATTGAATCAATCGTCATTTTATTTATCATCTACAACTCGCCATTTCTCATCTCTTTCGCAGTTGGTCACTCCGGTGGAAGGGCCCAAGGGAATGTTGCAATTATTTGATCCCATCACTTATTCAAAGGGCGCATCTCTCGTTCGCATGATTAAGAACCGTCTGGGGCAGGAAACTTTCCAGAAAGCTCTCACGAATTATCTCAAAAAATTCTCCTACTCGTGAGGAAAAATATGTCTCGTTGTAGATTGACATTCTCAGTAACGCGAACACGAGCGATCTACTGTCCTCCTTCTACGAGACGACACACGATGAAGGCTTGTCCCAATTTGTCATCAACTGGAGCACCCAGCCAGGTTTTCCCGCCATTTCCGTAGTCTCAAAGCCGGGTGCCGTGAGCCTCTCCCAAGGCCGTTCCGACATGAACGGACAGTCGACATCGCAGGTGAAAGATTAAAATCGGGGAAAATGAAGATTTATTCTTCCCAGCTGTGGAGTATTCCAGTCACGTTACAGACAGACAAGGGCATCCTCTCTGTCATGATGGACAACGCCACCATCGAGGTCTGAAATTTCGTCGAGATTTCACTAAGCAACGCAGGTACCCACGAACGATACCCTCGTTTACGTTAACGTGGACGGAGACGGTTACTACCGCGTTAAATACGACGCAACGACACGTGACACCATCGTTCGCATCCTCTCTTCCGGTAACTGGACACTCCTATCGGTGAGATTTCCTCCAAATTTCCTGCAAATTTCTCAACGACACACAGAGCAAGGCGAGAGGCTCCATTGTAGACGACGCCATCTCCCTCTTATTCGATCAGACGTTAGCGGTCGACGCGAATTACGTGATATGACGTCATCACACGTCATCCACTCACACGTAACAGACCATGTCCATCGTGAAATATCTGGGAAGAGAGAGAGCCCTAGTCCCTTGGCAGACTGCCGCCGAAGCTTTCGAGCGTATATTAGATCTCACTGAAGGCAGCGAGTGCCACGTTTTACTACAAGTGAGAAAGAAAAGATATTTTCTCTTTTTCTCGTGAAGAAAAAATATTTTCTCTTTCTCATGAAAAAAGGCATTCTTGAGGAACATCACGACGAGCGTAGTCGAGACGTTGGGTTGGTCCGTCAGACCTGAAGACACACACGATGACCTTCTACTGAGGTGAATGTATCGAATGGGGAGACAGCTTGTCTGAATCGAAGCACAGAGGTGAAATCTTCTCACTCGCCGTGTCTGCCAACAACACGGATGTCATTCGACAGGGTGGGTCGAAATCTCCATGGATTTTCCGGGGATTTTCCTGACGTCGACCAGGTTACCAACTCTTCTTACAAGCGAAATCTCTCGGAAATCCACCGAACACGTCGGCCGTCGATCTGTGGCCCATCATGCTGGAATCCGCGGGAAGGAACAACAACGGAACCAACTTCCACTGGATGCTCAAGAGGTGATGATGAGTGATGATGTCATCATGGCTGACGTGGTGGAGGTACCAGGAGTCTTTGGTACCAACGGAGAAGGAAGATCTGTTGGCTGCTCTCTGTACTTTCGAGGGAGAGGCACAGATGAACGAACTGTTGGCCATTTCTCTCAATCCAGTGAGCACTATCATTCACTTTCTTTCATTCTGACACGATCTTCTCTTCTTTCTATGAAATGAACATCACTTACACATCATTCTCCACTGAACTTGTTTTCAATTTTCACCATCAATATATCTTTCTCTTTGAGAAAAATAAAAAGGTAATGGACAGAATTTAATTGAATTCAGAACACGACCTCAGTGGATTCCGTTGGAATTCTGAAGAGAATGGGAATGAATTCCCAACTCTCCAGGAAGACCGCTTGGAACTTTCTCAAACAGAATTGGTCCGCCTACGAGCAAGCCAACTCGGGCAGTGCTTTCATCATGGCTGACGTGAGTCATCATCATCATCATCCCCTGCATCAATCATCATCTACATCATCACGCTGAAACTGATGACCTCACAGATATTGACCGTACCTTCTCTCTTCTCTACCAAAGAGGACTACAACGATGTGAAAGACTTCTTGGAGAAGCATCAAGTCGTATCGGCACAAGTTGCGAGCGAGGAAGTTGTCGAAAAGATTGACGGCAACATCAAGTGGAGGGAGGGAAGACAGCAAGCCCTGACCGATTGGTTGAAGGAGTATCTGAATCAATAAATCGATTAGAAGTTTTATCGATTCAAAAGTTGAATTCTTCAAGTGGCGGGAAAATCGCTAGACGGTAAAACGAGAGATGTGTGGCCTTTTCTTGTTATCTTAATGAATCAGAAACGAGGAGCTTCTCGATTAACAGCCGAACGCGTTCCGATCGGTGCCATACGAGCGGATGTGTTGCCAATTTCCGCTGATGATGCATCATAAATCACTGTACAACATAATTTGACGCAACATACTCGACACATGGCTGCAACAGGACCTGCGACATCAACAGAAGAGCAAAAGGATGCAATGTTTCCACCAATCTAGCTTTAGTCTCATGATTGAAATATTCTGGGTTTGTTGTATTGCCCACTCAATGGCCCTTTCGGGTGTCGAGTTAGAGCGGACAGGGGAAACATTGCATCCCGATCACTTCAGCGAAGGGTGGTGGTGTCCACCGTTCAAAACGGCTCGAGAGAATTATTATGGTTAGTGGCGCGTCCACAGATGACGATCGTCGATGACTTCACCGAATGAGTTTCCCCGATCGGAATGATGATGACAGCAACCATCATCTTTCTTCTTTCCATAACCACAGTGAACCCCCAATCTCATCCAACAATTTATCCTCGTTTATATGTTCGACTTCGCCACAGGATAATCGGTGTATCCCTCTGGTCCCTGGCTATACCACGTCTTCATATCATCCTTGTTCAACGGTGTTCCCTCTTTGATCCTCTCGACTAGATCTGGATTCGCCAAGAAGGTTCTACCAAATGCGATGGCATCGATGTGTCCCTCGTCTAACTTGTCTTGTCCCTTCTTTCCATCCATGTCCGAGTTCAAGATGAGTGTGTTCTTGAAGACTTTTCGGATGTGTGGGTAGATGGGAGGGTGGTCCGCCTTGCCAAACGTTCCGTTGTAGTCGGGCTCGCGTAGCTCTAAGAAGGCGATGTTGATGTCGCTGAGGGCACGAGCGGCGGAAGTGAAGAGGGAGACTGGGTCGGAGTCGTTGCAACCTTGAGAGTCACCTGAGACGACAGTGAGATGATGGAACATTTTCATGGAGTGTAAGACGGTGAACGTGTCGCATGTGATGTCGATGGTGTTGATGGTGTTGTTCACGATTGTGATGTGTGATGTGTTAACAATGGAGATAACATGATGGATCAGGAGAGATTACTCACCGTTTGGAGAAAGGCGGACACCTAAACGTTCTACGCCTACTACCTCTGCCACTGCCTTCGTCACCTCCACTAACAGACGGATTCGGTTCTCGATGCTACCACCGTAACGATCCTTTCTGTCGTTGACTCCATCTCTTAAGAACTGGTCGATGAGGTAACCGTTGGCTGCATGGATTTGAACTCCATCGAAACCGGCGTCTAATGCATTCTTCGCTGCTGTTCGATAATCATCGAGGAGAGATGGAATGTCTTCTTCGGTGAGAGGTCTCGGTGTGGTGTATGCTTGCTTCCCATCGTAGGTGTGAGCGTGGCCGGGTGCGGGGCGGTTGCTGGATGATACACATGGCTTTCCTCCATTGAGGGATGGGTGAACTGTCCTTCCCATGTGCCACAGCTGTGCCACGATGCGACCTCCTTGTGCGTGAACTGCGGAGGTAACTGGCTTCCAAGCTTGCGTTTGCTCCTTCGACCATAACCCAGGAGCATAAGGCCATCCTAATCCTTCTTGTGTGATACCTGTTCGAATCAACCAGATGACCAAGAGGTGGTCCGACTACACACCTGTCGCTTCTGATATGATCAGTCCTGCTGACGCCCTCTGTGCGTAATATTGAGACATGATGGGAGTAGGTACATGTTCTCTGGTGGCACGTCCTCGAGTGAGGGGAGCCATCAGGATGCGATTTGGGCACTGGATTGCACCGATTTTGATGGGATCAAATAGACTTGGCATGATGATTGTTGTGATCGTGTCGTCTGATCTGTTGCTTATGTATGGAGATTTGAATCTCACCGCTCGTTAGAAGATGATGACGTAATCAGGTGCGGCAACGGAGTCCTCCGGGATTGTTCCTATTCTCCGGGATTGCGATGAATCTCAAAGTATCACGGTATTATATCTGTGGTCACAAGCCAAAGTTGACCATCTTGTTGAGGCTCATCTATTTGTTCAACTGAAAGAACATCTACAAGGCAGTATCTGACGTGATTCGTCCACATGTGTGAGATGGATGAGAAGACTTGTGATACCAGACATGTATCAATCGTCAGTCTGAAGACAGCAATCGATAAGATCGAATCGATGGATAGCACGACATCGATTTATCATCAACACTTCTGAGGAGTAAAATTGATCTTCGGCTGTCCCCTCTTATCGAGGAGACCCAATGGAGCTTCCGCTCCCTGATCACTCCACACGTGGAAGAAGTAACCGACTCCCTCTGCTTTGAAGTACTGTCAGTTGTTCTGCATGTCGCTCCAGGAGGCAGTAAAATTGTTCATGTTGTCGACACTTTTCCTCGATGCGTGGCCGCCTGAAGCGGAGGGCCAGAGTGTTTGGGAGATGATGTACGGTCTCTTGATGTTGTTCTGCTTCATGAAATTGACCTGCAGAGAAAATTAAGATGGAGAACCAAAGAGGGGACACGATCGCGAGCGATGACCGTGACCATCCACTCATCCTTTGTACATCGACTAACAAGTGAGATGGCTGAAACAGCTCTTCCAAAGGTTGACCCTAATATAAATTGGGAACATGAGTACTGCGTGCACGATATGATCTATGGATCGAGACGATCTGCCAGGAAAACGGCTAAGGTCACTGCTTTTGCCGTTTTGACAATATTTATGTAGAACGGATGTATGACTTTCTCGGGTGAGCATGGATGTCTTTGTTTGATTCTAACAGCGTTTAGGATTCAGCTATGATTTGGAAGGAGGCTGCGGTGCCAGTAGCTCCGATAGCATCTCCAAAGATATGCAGAGGATGAAGAAGGATTATGGCGCCTCTTTCATCAGGATCTATCTCACCAAATGTCGTGACGTTTCCGTATATAAGGATCTCGTTAAAGCCGTCGAGACAACAACATGTGTGTTTGAGCATCCATGGTCTCATTTTCAACGATTCACATCTCGATCAGGGGTGTCATCCCTATGATCTTCTGGGATTTTGGTCACAAAGACAAGCTTGCGGAGAAAGCACTCTTGGCCGTCTGGAGGACGCGGAGCTTGGAAAGATAGCACCTTACGTCATCCACTCCGTCGCCTGCGGGAGAAGAAGGACAGTACTGGTTGAAGCCCTTCAACGATTTCAGATTGTCGTTCAGCCACTCATTCACTACGATGCGAAAAAGATAGCGCCCACCGGGGGGCTCGAACCCCCGACCACACGGTTAAGAGCCGTGCGCTCTACCGACTGAGCTAGACGGGCCACGTCGCCGCTTTCCCATCCTTGGATGTCAATCGTCTACAGTCAACGACGACAGTTGAACAACCCAATGGAAGATGAGAAGACGAGAAGATGAAGACATTCGATATGAGATGTATTGTTCAATCGAGAGAGACCACCTTTGATTTCTTCGCATCCTTCTCTTCGAACTGAGCCTTCCTTTTCTTCGATGGCGCCGGTGGTGGAACGGCAGGGGCGTCAACGATCATGACCTCATCGTCGTCTTGTGCCTTCTCATCGAGTTTGTCTTCTCCCTTTGTCTTTGTCGCTGTTGGTAAGGGTGTTGCCTTCCCCACGATGTTGAACGTCTGTCCTTCCTCCGCGAAGTTATTCCTGTATGATATTCAGCCGAAAATACATTTTATTCGATTTCATTTGGGAAGTCGATCTACAACGTTGTAGACGATACTCACTTGTGGACGATGGAGATTTTGAGCTGAAAGTTCTGCGAAATGTCGTCTATCTCTATGATGGTACCGTTGACGATCCTGCACTCGGATAATTTTTTGGCTGATTGTAGTTTCATCCTCTTCACTTCCTCTTCGTCCAAATCTTCTCCGCTCTCGAACAATATACTGCCCATTTTAATCTCCATCTACAACGCTGTAGACACTCACTCGCTGTCCACGGTGATGGAAGGCTCGTTCATTCCTAATCTACCTCTTAAGATGCCTTCTACGAGGACACCCAATGTCATGAGGTCCGTGTCACATTCTAAAGTGACAAAGTGTGAAGAGCAGACGTAACAGTCTGGATTTGGTTTTTCAGAAGCACAGCTGAGTAGAAGTCTACCAGCGGAGGGTTTCTTCTGCAGCACGACCTGAAATGTCAAAGAAATTCGGTGGAGATTTCGGATGAACGGAAGAATAGAGGGTAGGATACCGTTCGACACTTTTCGATGGAATTTCTGAGAATTTTGAACGATTCTACAACGATGAGACCGGCGATGACCGCGTTGGTCGTGGCGATGGCGGGGATGATGTTTCCCGCCAGAGCTAACGGTCGTTACGATTCGAAATTTGAAACTTGAGATTGGCGGGAAACTCACACTTGATGGAGAATCGGCTCTGTACGGGGATGGTAAAGATGTGAGATCTCAGATTCGATGCGGCAGTGACAAAGTTGAGGGCGTCGTCGTCATCCTTGTCGAAATCCATGGCACCTGTCTTGCTTCTCCTCTCCACGAGACGGTTCACGCTGAGTGATGTCAATCATCCATCCATGTGATGATGCATGTGATGATCGCATGCGATGATGATCCAGGTGATGACGAATGGATGTCAGTGTATATCGTGATGCATTGTAATCAATAACGTTTCGCAGACGATGCATGATATAGACATTCACGATGGATGTCCATCGACTCGTGAAGTGGAAATGTAATGATCACCTGTCTATGAACAGATCTGCGTTCTGCTTTAAAGACATGATCTGTTGATCAGGAAGGCTCTCCACGCTGTTCGTGCTGTCGTTCGTGCCCTGTCGTCTCTTCAGCACGATCGTAAGGTGAGATTTCGATGAGATTTACGTTGGAGTACAAGTGAAGTTGATCGAGCATGATGGGAACAGGGGTTTCTCTACCGGGCCACAGATCTTTCTTGGTCAGTTGTGCGATGCGGATTTTCTTGTAGATTTCCAGGTAGAACAACTGAGAATGTGAGTGAACATCAAACGATGGAGAATCTTTTTGCGGGACATTTCATATATAAATTCTCAATTTTTCTGCAAATCGAGCTGTAAAATGTAGTTTGATGAAATTTACCTTGCGGAATAAATATTCGGAAAAACTCTTCTCCTTGATGGCTTCTATCTTTGCCTCTTCCGCTTTCACTTCTTCGTCTGTGATCTGTGGCGTCATTCGTTACATCTCCACCTGCTACACCATCCTCACCTCTTCTTCTTGCTCTTGATTTACGACCCTCTCTTGATCTCCAAAGTGTGTTCTGCAGGTGAAGGTGAGAATTGCAAAGGAAAACAAAAAAAGTAGCTCACAAGAATTCCTCCTTGGCCCAGATGATGCAGTGGATGGGCTTGGTCGGGCTGGATCGAATGGTACAGTAAGCGTAAGTCTTCGGTGCTGGCTTCGGTTGACATTCGTAACACTCCATCACTCCCTGCGAACGATCAGGAATGATCGCAATGGACGATGATGGATCGAGATGATCACCCTCTTGATGACTTGGATCTGACCGAGATAGCCTTCTGTAGCACTCTCGATGAGAGGTGTTTCCGTGGCGATGCACAGTCGATTGACGTGCCTCCTGGCATCTGTAATGTCATGCATGAGTGAAGAGACAGAGGAGACGTGAACACACCGATGTTGTCTAAAGCGTTCATGACAAGAGTGAATTTCTTGAAGAACTCGGGTCCGTATTTGGAATCTTTGATGTTGCCGTGATGGGCGAGGATGTTGGCGTCGGGATTGAAACGCAGAGCAGACTCTTTCGCCACCTATACAATGTGAGATGATGGTCAAAAGGAATGTCCAGATCACTTGAGATTTGGGCATTCCGATGTGCTTTCTCTGGAATAAGAACTGTCGGTTGAGGTTGCTGAGGTCGATGGTGTCGATGTCGATCTGGCGTTCGAAAATCAGCCAATTAGACAAAGGTCTCGACTCACGATTTCAATGTCATGGAAGCCAGTGAGAACCAGGTTTTTCAACAACTCACAGCCTATGCCTCCCGCTCCCACCATCAAAATCTTCGCAGATCGAATGGCTTCAAACAGCTCATTTCCGAGTGAAGCAACAAGGTGCTCGTATCTTCTGTTTGTTCCACTTGCAGCCATGATGGTGTCCTATCGTTAATGTCAGCAGTGATGAACACGTGTTCATTGTAGAATGCTCAGTTTATTTAAACAAAAAACAGATTTCTGTGACAACTTTCCAGAAACGGTTTCATCATACGATCACTGGATCATCTACAGAGACCGCAAGGGGTCTCACCTGGAGATGGAGAGATCTGTACCTCAATTATCAGATGATGTTTGGGAGTTTTGCAATAGGGTATCTGATCGAGAGGAATCGGGTTGATTGACATTGAATCAGATTCTCTCTGGAGATGAATGTCCAACACCATCGAAGGATGGCAACTCAAATGTATTCGACACAGATCTTGATCAAGCCCACTTCGCATTACGGAGTGCAACCGTAGAAAAAGGGGTCGATGTTGCGTTCGCAGACGGAACGGTGATCTAATCCTCATACCGCGAGCCGATTCACTCATCATCGTAGGATTCCACATGTGACACATTCAGAAAATTGAGGGTCGAAGCCCTCGACGACTTCTCCTCTTTTCTCGATCACGTGTCGCACAATCATCGACGATCGGCACTCGATTACAAATGGGCTTCGATGTCGAAACTCTTGCAGTTCGCCGACGACAATAGAGACGCCACAAGAGAGGTGGAGGAGATCATCAGAGGAGTGAAGAAGAGAAAAGTCAGTGTACCTTACATCCCGAGGACAGAGTTGAGAGCAGAAGCTTCCAAACAATTGCATCGAGATGAACAGAGTGTATCCTGGAGAGTATTTACCCCGTAAGTCCCAATTTCATTCACATCTACGCGAGAAGATCACAAGATAGACCGTTCATCGTTGTAAATTTAAATTCGTACAGTGGCGTGGGGAGTGCAGGTCTACAACTCGCCGTCGGGAGGGGACATGGGAAGGACATACAAGCTGGTGGAGCGAGAGAGAGCCATCCCCTACCAGGTTCAAAAGATCTGTGGTACACATGCAGTCATCCACCCAAGCTCGATCAGCCCGGTGGGAACGTGTGGAGGGTTACGATGTCGCGAGACAGGGGACGAGAGAATCGAGAGGTAACATCATCGATGCGACCTTCAATCAATCTTGCACGCAGAGAACAGAGGCACACATCTACATGGACTTTGATTTCGTGAACGTCCTCGACTGGCTGAGGAGAGAAGACGAAGAGCCGTTCGAATTCGAGAACAAGATGCAACCGATGATGACCTTCTGTCGGGACTCCGCGGGACAAGCCAACATCGATTGGGCCGAGGACATTGGCTGCGTACCGCAGCAAGCTGAAATGTGTGCCATACAACTCCATTCACACATCAGAGACACGGCACACAACCGAAAGACCTTGCACAAATTTTTCGAGGCTTCTGCATCGATCGTCGGCTATTCAGAGGGAGAGCTACAAGTGGTTGGTATGCAGCCTCGCATTCGGGCGACCCTGTCAGTCAATACGATAGACACGAAGAAGGTGAGGGGGAAGATCTATTCTTTACTCAAGAGGAGACAGCTTGTAAGGTTCATCGTGTTATTGAAGGGACTGTGTGGAAATACGGAAGATACGATCGAGCTGAGAAGAGTTGAAGTGTACAGAACGCCTGCACTCTCTCGTCTGGAAGAAGCTTCTGTGCTCAGCGATGACATCCGTGATGCACCTTGCGGTTCTCCTCGATCTACAACGGGAGTCACAGATGTTGTGAAGGTGAAGTGATGCTGATGATGATGGAGGTGATGATGACATGATGCAGCCAGCTAAGATCGATTCACACGAAGCGAAAAAATCGAAAAAAGACAAAGTCAAACCAGCTCACGTGAAGACAAAACGCGAGAAGAACGAGATCCACACGAACCTTTTACTCCCCTCGATCTACCACCCCGTTTGGATTCCATCTCAACCTCAACTCTACCGTTACTACCTCAGAGAAAGATCTCTCTTTCACACCATCCTATCTCAACACAGCGTAGCCCTCGTAGAGAAGCAGCGTCAACAGAATCTCGTAGAAGGTCGTGGTGTGATCAACCTCCTGCCCCACTCTTCCGGCAGGGCAGGCAGTCTCATACGCCTCCTCCCTGGCTCGACTGAAACGGCCATACTGCAGCTCCACGCTTCCGACCTTCAGGGCAAGACGCCGGACAACTACAGCGTACGATTCACCTTCATCGGTGGAAAATTCGGCTCGACCATGACCAGCACGAAGGTGGACCATCACGAGACCGTCGGCAACGATTTCGTTCACATCCATTTTGTCGCGCCGAGGCTTCAGAGGGGCATCAGGAACGAGCACGGAAGGTACGGATGCACCCTGGCGGATGCGAGGGGCTCGATCGTCTATACGTTTAAGAGTCCGGAGAACAGTATGGCGTTCGGAGGCAAGACGACGAACGAGTTGAGGGTGCTGCACTTTTTGAGTGAGGGGAGTGGTGGTGGAGGGGTTGACTTGGTGTGTAGATGGTAGGGACGAGTGTATCTATCGGGACATGTGGGATAAGCTTCCTGATATCATGCCGAATGGTTTCGTTGAGGAATTGCAGAGAGTCTACGATGAGAATGGGCCTCACGCGAACGAGGTGATCGTCGTCATCATCGTGGACATCTTGATCTGATGGGAAACAGGACGCGATGAAGAAATGAAGAGATCTGAAGAGAAAGAAACAAAGCAGGAGACGGGCTCCGCTGCATAAGAAGCGAAGGGTTCAGCATCTTTCAACGACGCCTGGGATGTATAAACTTACAAGGACATGATGTCCTTGTCAGCACGTGTTCGTACGATTAATTCAAAACACCTTATGGTTGTATTACTTTGAAGAAGTGATTTGGTTTTTCTGGTTGGTGTCCATGCATTTGGATCACTAATCTTTTTGTCGTGCATATTCCAGTAGTCGGGAGAGAAGTGATCCATTCTCAATGCACCATTTGACTACCAACCGGAAAAACCGAATCAAGTCCTCAAAATAAAATCTCTTTAGGGCTGCCGTTCCAGCATACGAAAACCTCCTGGCCATAGTTCTCCAATAAAGTACGAAGTACACACCAAAAACATTCCCGAGATGGCTGTACAGGCTCCAGACAGGGTGGGTGGGGGTTGCTCTTTCAAAGAAAATAAAAGAATGATTCTTCTCTCCTGCACTCGAGCAGCCCAAAAACTGTGGAAGTTTGTCCAGCGTAACTCTCGGAAAACTAGCCCTTAGTGCCCACTATCGGCGTTGGAAATGTACTCGTCATCTTCCCTCATGTTGTCTCCTCCTCAAGTTCGGTGTCTAGCTACTCCTTCCTCCTCCCTCCCGTACCGTCTAAAATACACTGAAAGTTCGATATTTATTTCTCGGACTATATTCCGAACTCGTTGTAGACTGCCGGAGTTCGTATCAGGAAGTCGACCATCGTCCCAAATTTCCTTTTATCGGTGGCACTTATAATCACCACACACATGAGCCACAAGGTGCGAGATTGATGCCTTAATGATACTCACGCATACAGAGGAAATCCTCTGGTGATTCGGAATCAGAGCCCAATCATACTGAGTCAACAGCTGAGACAGATCCTCTCGACCCATTTGTTTTTGAACAAGATGAACAAGAAGTGCGGTCCATTCTGCGTCCATCGGGCTCCTCGGGCTCATTGTGAGGACTGATGGATGTCTACCACAACAAGCCATCTTCGAGATCCCACGGGGAGATGGAATCTGTGCGATTCAACTCACGTTTGAAATCCAAGACACAGAGCACAATCAGAAGATCTTAGAGAAAGTCATCTCATCCTTTGGTACAATCATTGGCTATTCAGAGGGAGAGCTTCAAGTAGTAAGGATGCAGGACGGGTGCATTCTGGTGACACTCTTGGTTGACACGAGCAAAGAAGGTGAGGGGGAAGACATGTTCTTTACTGAGGAGAAGACAGTTTGTACGGCTCATCGTGTTGATGAAGAGGCTGTGTGACGAGGAAGAAAGACGCAGACGTGCGGGAGAAGGAGAAACTGGAGGAGAGAGGAGGAACGTCGGAAAAACTGGAGCATCAAGGAGATGGAGGAGGAGAGGAAGTACAAGGAGTGGATTGAGGAGATGAGGGAGATCAAGGAGTGGATCCCACGACGCATCTTCAATCTGCAGGACGAAGAGGGATACGGTCTTTTGACGGATAGCAGGAATCGAGAATCTTGGTGCTGTCTAAATGTGATGTGTACGATGTTCAATCGCTTCGTGATGAATCTTTTATTCGTCATCGTTCAGCAGCAACCCAGACCTCGTCTCTTCTTCTTGTTCGATCCTAACAAACTCTACACTTCTGAATGGATCCACCATTCTCTTTGGAAGATGTGATGTGGCTAGCATCACAAACCGGTTGAACCTCTCGTTCCTGCGGAAGAGAGCGAAGGCGGCAACAAAGAAGATGATGGTACAGAAGATGGCCAGCATGACCAGCAGGATGGTCACCCAGGCGGGTGTCTATGGTTGTGAGCGATGATGTGATGTGATGAATGATGATGCAACGGATGATGATGATGATGCGATGAATGATGATGTGATGACGTATGTGTTGGATGAATTGATGTGAAGACTTACCACTCCCTTCTTTGGACATGCTATCTGTTCCGGTCTCATGTCTAATCCCTTCTCCACGTCACAATCCGTCCCGGCGATCAGTCGATACCTACCCGAAAATCATCCACCGTCTACACTGTTGTAGATCCTCACCCCCTCGTCACTGGATAAGTCCCGTCACAATCTTCCGGTGGATTCACATCTACCGCACACACCTACCGATGACGTCATCATACGTCACGTGACCTCATCGATCTACAACGCTCACCTCTACGCAGACGGCAGATCCTTTTGCCTTCTCGTGACAGTAATCACACTCGTAATCGTAGATAGAGCAGCCGCAGGGGGTCATCGTGTTCTGTTCCTCCGTAGATCTTGCTACGAGACACATGGACTCGGGCTGAAATTTCGTCAGAAAATTCCGAGATATTTCTCAGAAGATACGGAGAAAAAGTGGGGAATAAGATGGAAATTTCTGTGAAATTTACCTTCCTGCGGGTGAAAGAACGAGTGGCACCCATAATGCAGTCAGACCTATCCGTTCTAGCCGTCCAATTCTCGAAATCATCCGTACTGCACTCTCTCTCGTGGACCTGTCCGTGTCATCTACAACGTTGTAGATGGACCCTCACGTTCTTGAAATCGACGACCGCGACGACGCCGACGGCTACACCTCCAACATTCTTCTCTCCCCTCACCATGAAGATGGGATCACTACCGTTACCTAGAGCGTGGATGGATCGTACGCCTGGTTACGCATCAGAAATTTCCGCGAAATTTCGACTTACGTAAACCACCGTCGAACGTACAGTTGGACCATTTGGTACCCGACGACCAGGAGAAGTAGAAGGTGTTCGTGTCTTTCAAGTTATCGGCAGCTAAGAGGATGGAGCCGTGGCTGGAAGCTGTTCCTGCCGTGGAGAAGGGAAGGACGTGCGACCAAGATAGCCCGGCGTCACGTGACACGTACGTGCCTACCTTGGAATTTTCCAACGAGTTTTCTATCTGTCACGTGTCACGGAGAAATGCGGAAGAATCATTCACCTCGGTACCAACGGTACCGGTTGCAAATAAAATTCCGGGACTTTTCTTCGGAGAAACTAATCTTCCGTAGGTCTCCATCTCGTTGGGACCTACCCCCGTCAGCTCCATCTACAACTCGCCAGATTTTTTCACCGAACAGATTGAGCGTACAGCCTTCGTTACCGTTACCTCGACCGCACTGTACATCATTTCCCGCGCTGTCTCTGGCTGGTGCAGGTATGGGCTGCCAGTCACCACCCCGATTGAATGATATCTTGGTCACGGTCGCTTGCTCTGGATCGTAAGGAGAAGGAGAGATCTGATTGGCTAATAGGATGGATGGTATGGAGCTCACGCGGAGGACGTCAGAATGTCCTCTGCTGTCTCTCTGTACACGCAGTGAGTACGAAATAGAAATAAAATGAAATAAAAAGAGGTCGATATTAGATCGAAATACAGAGTTGAATTGAAATGAGAAATAGGATGTAGGAGATACGTGATAAAGAGATTGAGTCTGTGATATTGAAACTGTTGATGACGATAAAAGATTCATACGAGGTGAATCTCACCTTGTTGTTGCGCAGGGAGAGAACAAAATTGTCCAAGTCTTTGTCTGACACGTACAAATTTCCGTAACTATCCTTACCGTGGTTGACGTGCAACACCACCTCATCATCTGCTGCAGAGACCACAGAGTACGCCTGGGGTTTCATCAGAATGAGAACGGCAGGTTTGTAGACGCTCACGTTGTGAGGGAGGGCCACGGGTATCTTTGCTTGCTTCAGAGGGTGCTCTCCTCTGTTACGAGCGATGTGCAATGAATAAGCTCCACCGTTCTACAACGCCATGAGTTCATTTCACATCGCGATCGCGATCATCATCCATGATCATGATGATGTATAGAGTCGCTCACCTGTTGAACGGCAAGAAGGGTGTTGTTTACAGTCACATATCCCACACAATTCGAGAGGACATTCCTCCACTCTTCTCCATTGTTTTCTGTCTTCATCAAGTCTAAATCGGGCAATCCAGATAGAAAAGCTTTCTGTATGCGTATCAGTTGAGTGTTTTGGCGGGAAACTCACCGTTTTGTCTCTCACATCTTGTGTCAAGATGATGTCCTGGTAACCCCAAATTGAATGACCAACGTTCTTGCGGATGATGTTGAAGGAAGTACCGTCTGTGGACAGATACAGCTGACGAGAATGAATAAAGAGATCCGTCGCCGTGATGAGAATGAAAGATGGAATGTGATTTCATCAGAGGATGGAAATGAGCTCACGTCATATTTACAATCCCAGAGACTGTTGCAGTCCTTCGTTCGGGCTCGCAGGAGAATCTTCTTCTTGTCGGTATCATGCAGTTCGAGCTGATCGATACCAGTGATGTCTGATGAGACGTTGATGAATTTGAAGGTCTGGCCGATATCTTCTGTCAACCATAGGTCTCTTCCCGTTCTCACGTATATCTGTGATATCGTTCAGACGATTTGATTTAGACCATAGATGAGAGGCTTACGGCGGTTGGGACTTTATAGTCGACTGAGAGAGTGCCTCTGTATTCACTACCTCTGGCTCTGACGAGAGCTGCGTTCAGATTGGTCATTTGACCGTCTTTCAATAAGTGTAGAGAATTAGTGGTGAGAACCATCGCTAGCTGAGAGATTCGTCAGTGATATGTGGGTGCGATGAATGGAATCGTGTGGAATCATTCACCCCCTGAGACAGGGTCCCTAAGTCTATGACCTTCTGTATATTACTGTCTAATTGTTTCTAATACATCATCAGAGACCATTCTTTCTTGATGGACACTCACTCGTTTGACATCGATGTCGAACGCTGAACATGAGGCCGCCTGAATCGTCACAAAGGAACAGAGGAAGATAAGGAGACATAGAAGATGTCGTTGTCGCATGGCCATCGTTGCTGAGGTGTCAGCGAAAAAACGAGTTCGGGTTCATTGTTTTTCAGACAACAGAGGGTGACGTCTCTGACACGATATCTCACCTCTAAAGAGAGGGTCGACAATATATCCTCATCACTCAAGTTGTAACTTATAGAGGATAAGACAACATCACTATTCGAAGTCATGTCCACTTTTCGCATGCGACAACAGAGACAGACACAGAAGTGAAGTAGAAGAGAAGAGCCAGCTGTTCAAAATCTTCATGTCTTTATCTTCACTCCCATTCGGTGGTACCAGGGGGCTTACACGTAAGGTCGTAGGCCACTCTGGACACACCAGCGACTCGTTGTAGATCGTTGACCATCTTCTCCAGGCACTCCAGAGGCATTTCGACTCCAGGCTTAGCCACCACTCCCTTCTCCCTTCAGCCCACGAAACAATAAAACCAAATAAAATCGATCCAGGAAAACAATAAAACAGAATAAAACCTCACCGTCATAAAATCGTTCGTGATGAACGTGCGTATGGCAATGGATCGATTTCCTGGAATTCCAAAGTGAACGGGGAAGCTGATGCAAGGCACTTGACTCAAGCTTCGAATCAATCCGTAGTCAAAGAGGTGTCGGTTGACAATGTCGTCTGCCTCCTGCACTTGTCCGATGACGTCTGGGGTTAAGAGGGTGGGCGTGATGTCCTTCACGGGGCCCACAATGGGCTCTCCAAAGACATAGACGACGCGGTTGATGTTGTGGCAGATCTAGGTATGACGTCAGAATGACGTGGTGTGATGTCATAGGTACCTGGGGGATGATGGCGGCCAGGCGGAGTAGGTGGTCCCAATCATTTGAGCCGGACAGAGCACAGAGGTAGCGGTAGCTCCTCGCGTCGCCCTGCACGCCGACAGTCTTGACGGGCAGAAGAGTCGCGGAAATTCCGCTGGAAATCGTGGCACTACAACGAGCCATGAGAAGATCGTAGAGGGTAAGAGACTCACAGGTCTTGTATGCCGTGGGCTTGGAGGATGTTGGCGATGTGCTGCTTGTACTTGGTCTCTATGGTGGGGGTGGCGGGGCCTTTCGATAAGAGGTAGTTGAGGAGCTCGTTGGTGGCTGTGATGATGAGAAGGATGATGTGGAGATGATGGAGGCGATGTGATGAGCGATCGTGATGATGTCATGCAGATGATGATGTCATGAAGAAGATCGTGTTTAGAAGATGACGACGTGATGATGTCATCATGAAGATGAGATCATGACATGAGAAGATGATGATACATACCATCGAATGAATCATCGACGTAAGGTTGGGTGGAGCAGATGATTCGAATGGCGAGACCAGGCCCAGGAAACGGTTGCCTCCAGATCAGATCCTCCGGTAGTCCCAATTTGGTTCCCAGAGCTCTCACCTACCCCCCTCAATCGAAATTTCATCGAAATCTCCCGCACCTCGTCCTTGTGTAAGTCCTTCAGAGGCTCGATGACCCTTCCCTGCTCTCTCAGCTGCCTGACTAATTCGGTGTCGTTGTGGTGAGTTTTGATGGCGTCAGCTTTTCCCTTCGAGGCCAAATGCGATGCACTCTCGATTAAATCTGGCCTGAGAGTTCCCTGAGAGAAATCAGCGTTGTAGATGGAAGATTCCAGGAAATACCTGCACGAGGAAGATGTCTTCGGGCTTGAGGCCCAATTTGGCCACTTCAACTTCGGCAACTCTCATGAAAGTGTCTCCAATGATTTTTCTCTTCTCTGACGTGGGTCAGCGACGATCTACAACCTGCCGGGGAAAAGATGGCGAGTTGTAGATGGACTCACCCTCGGGCTGGGGAGTCGAGTTCAATTTGGGTGTCTCCACGCCCTTGATGGTCGTAGTGGAGTTGTAGAAGGTCTCCGACGCATCTACAACGAGGAGTCTGAGAGATAATTTGGCCAGGGCAAGCTCCACCTTCGAACTCTCGTTCTTTCTCATGAAACCATTATCGATGTGCAACGCGATGACCTAACGCGAAATTGAGTCCACCCATCTACAACGTTGTAGACGCTCACTTTCTCCGCTCCCAGAGCTTTTCCGACCAGGGTAGCGACGACGGTGGAATCGACACCGCCCGAGGCAAGGACGAGTGCCTTCTTATCGCCGATGCTGTTGCGAATGTAATCGATGGCCTGCTCTTCTCTGTCCTCCATGGTGTAGCTGCCGGTGCAGCCTGCGACGCCGAACAAAAAGTTGTGGAAGATCTGTCGGCCGTTGTCCGTAAGGTTGACTTCGGGGTGAAACTGTTTGGAGTGAGACGGAGTCGATGATGGAAAATGAGATGACACAATGATGGAAATGGTGATGATGATGCCGTGGGATGAAGAGAGGTGAAGAGAAGAGATGGGTCACCTGGACACCGTACAGCTTCCTATCCTTGTTTTCGATGGCAGAGATGATGCCAGTCGATCTGGATTTGGCGGTGATCTTGAAGCCGGAGCCGATCTTTGTGACGGTGTCGCCGTGAGTCAAGAGGACTCTCTGTGACTTGTCCATTCCCTTGAACAGCTCACTGTCATCTTCGACTTCGACTGCAAGACTTGTCAGAAGACAGTTGATCGATTGCATCTGTGTATGAAAGAGCTGAAACAAGAGGAGAGAAGTAGAGATGATGCATGATTCGACTCACCGTAGAGTTGACCATCCTCTCTGATCTCTTTGGATTCGACAGTTCCCTCTGAGATGTGACACATGAGTTGCATACCGTAGCAGATGCCGAAGGTTGGGATTCCTGTCTTGAACAAGTTGGGATCGAAGGTGGGAGCAGTGGGTCCGTAGACACTCTCTGGGCCTCCACTGACGATGATAGCCTTGTACTTGTGCTTATCGTTCATGAAACGGCTCATGTCTTCAGAGAATCCTAATAATTCTGTTCTGACGTTGAGCTCTCTGACAGCTCGATCGATCAGCTTGCCATACTGAGATCCTGCAACCATCAATATGATTCCATCATGTGCTCACATATCAACAGACCTGCATCAATGATGACAACGGTCTCCTCGACACCAGCTACTTCTTCAACTCCAGCCATGGCTCAACTTCCTGATGTTTCCGAAGTCTTGAGAAAAAAGGAAAGGAATTGAGAAAGAGCGTTGTAGACTGTCACATCTAGTTTTCGCTCTTTTGTCACAGAAATGTGGGAAAGACTGGCTCACGCACAGCGGCTCACACTTGGACCCACATCAGCACACGAAACACACGCACGACACAAATAGGAAGGATGTCTGAGCTATCAGAATACGAACAAAAGAGGCTGGAGAACATCCAGAAGAATCAGGAGATGTTGAATGCCTTAGGGATAGATTCTCAAGTGACACGATTGAAGGTGAGCGACACTGGCATACAATAAATCGTTCCTGCACTGATGCCGCGCTTGTATGAAATATCCCCATCTTCTGACAAAGCGCATAGCCAGTCACGCCCAAGAAATACAAACAATCTCAAAACAACCGCAAGAGGAGGGTCGCTGCACCGTTAGAACCCAGAAAGTCTGCACGCATAGCGAAGCAGCCAGCACCTGATTATAAAGACACTGTCAAGGCAGCCGAAGTTGAGCTTGCCAAGGCAGATCGAGGAAGGGGGGTCACTCTCAAGTGGGTGTCTTCTTCATCTCATGGACACCATCCTGAATGTGTCCTTCAGACATCTTCCAATTCCAGAACTGCCCGACGTGGTCGATGAAGATTACGATCCCGATTACAGAGCCCCTGCACCATCTCGAGAAGACACGGGCATCCTCCAATTCGAAAAAGGTGATTCGTCCCATCTGCGGTCGATGCTGATCGACATCATCAGGCTACGAACACTTTACACCCAATCTAACCCCTGAAGAGATGATGAGGAACGGATCATTCGGCGGAACATTCTTCCGGTGAGCTCGAGTGGTCACGTGATCTCTTCTTGACCCCCTCTCAGTCCCATCTACTCGAGGGTGGCCAAGAAGAATTTTCCCGCCGATTTTGATGAATTTCCCGCCGAATGGTACGAGGGCTTAGACACAGACAAGATGCTCAGCTCGGAAGAATACGACATCCAAGTGAGATTTCATCTGACAGGTGACATCTGACATCTACCAGGTCAATAAGTACCGTACGCAGGCTGGTCAGGGCCTGGAAGAGTGGGAGACTGCCGGATGGATCCGAGCCCAAGACCCCCGTGGTTGGTTCCAGTGGTACTGCAGGTGTCCCAAATATTCGTGTCCCCAGCCTCCACTCACCCTCCCAGGTTCTACATCGGACGGAGGACCCCCGATGATGATCGTCAGATCAGGAGATGGATGGGCGTGTGTGGTCTCAACGGAAGGTGCTTTATTTTCACTTCTATCGATCTGATAGAGGGTGTAGGTTCAAGCGTAGTTTAGTGAAGAAGATTGCAGAGAAGAAGGGAGAGAGGGGATGGGATGATGAGAAGATCAGTCCACAAGTGAGACAGACACTGCAGCACTGGGGATATCGTCTCACGTTGGAGGACTACAGAGCTTATATGTAAATAAACAGTGGAACCAATAGTCTGATCATATCATGGGAGAGATTGATTGTATCTGGTTCGTCATTCTATATAGGTTTATTTATTTTATTGTTTTCTTGTTATTTATTGAGCCGCGGGTTATTGGTAACCGCACAGCTGACAATCGGGTCGAGGGGTGTCATGATCTTCCTCCTCTTATGTCTCTCTCTTGTCTCTGTTGTATCATCTGATGTGAGCTCTCCTCTCTGTTGATTGGGTGATTGATATCAACAGGTCTCCATCAATGCAAATTGGACAGTGACTGACAGCCAGTTGAACTGCTTCACATCTCAGTTGAAGACCACATCATTCGATCAGGTGAGCTGATGATCTCCGACATCCGATGATGATACTGTAAGATTCTTTTTCATTGGGGAGACACGGAGAGAGCGATGACGTGGATCCGACAAGGATTCATCTCTAACGAAGAGATGCAGGGGTGAATCACATCATGTATATTGTCCGCTGATGTGGTATCATCAGAAACATCCTAAGAGACGAAGGAATGCTAGCAGGTGATGATTCTTAAGACTCTCTATTCTAATTTCAACACCAGGTGGAGGATTGTACTTGTCATCCTCTCCCATCGATTCCATCTTGTTCGGACAGTTCTCTACCTCTCATCCCATTCCCGCGGGTACACTCGTCTATAACGCATCGGCCCTTGCATGCTTCGGGCGCAACAAGATCACACTGAGAGAAAAGGCTCAATTGGGAGCAGTTGTTCCCTTCATCGACTTTTACAAAGGCACGTGGAGTGTAGTCCACACGTATCTCCTCACTCAACAGGTGATGCGTTCGATCGACATCGAAAGCAATGTCGTATGATGATGGCGATCTGATGTTCTAACAGGTGTATCCTTCGGCCGTGTTCGGTCAAACTACGTTGAATATCGTGGGAGAATTTGATCTGAGAGCTGGATTGTGGAACATCACGGGGAGCATGATGAACTCTGGAGTGGCCAACATGCTGGCGGCGAGTGAATTCATCCCGAGGATGTATTCTTCGATCTGTTACAGAGATGGGTGAGACCATACGTCTATCTCTTCTCAGACATCCATCCATCGTGACATCACATCATCTCGTGATGGTTCATCACAGTTCATATCGATGCAATATATCTTGACAACACCACATCATGATCCATCTCACCGTGTATTCATTTTTTTAGAGTCGAAGTTCAACGCATCATCACCACGATGAACACGACCACTCCGTGGAAATATTTCGACGACGTTCAAGACTACGAAGCCTTTCACTCTGCACTCATGAGCATCTACAACATGTCCGAGAGCAACCGCAACACCACAGTTCCGGGAGGTAAATGTTGTATCATATTCCATCTACAACGTTGTAGATTGGGACCCCACGTGGGGAGCGGAAGGGCTGAGTCAGACCGATTACGTCGAACTGCAGATGTCTGTCGTGAGTCGAAAAGTCGATGACTTGTGATGACGTCATCACAGATGATACCACAGATATTTTCCATCGTAACTGGTACAAATGGTACGGACGCTATGTACAGAGACGGCTCGTACAGGGTGAGGTGGAGTTTTTGATGAAATTTCTGAAGATAGCAGAGCGTCGTTCAGGTCAGTCGATCGCAATTGTCAAATATGATGAACAACAGTTACCTATCCATCTCCATATCCGATACAGGTGATCACCATGATGTGATCATCACACATCATCGTATCATACATGTTGTATATTGACGATATTACAGCATCAAATGGTGATGTGACTGTTTCTGTGAGCTACCCTGACATCACTGCCCTGTCCAAATTGAACGACAGAGGAGTCGTACCATCACAGTTGTACCAATCACTGAAAGCCTATAGTAGCGTAGACATCAGGTCATTCATCACCTTCACTCTCATCCGATCGATCGCATCATCATCATCATCATCTATATCCTACCAATCACATCATCTGACACATCTGCAGACGAAACGCTACTCTTCGAAGTGACCTGAACCGAAAGTTGATGAGAGGACTGATGAGAGACGTGCTGAACAAGATGTACGATCAATCGCTGTCCCAGACGTCAGCTCAGTTCATTTGGTACCTCATGTCCATCCGTCCGTTCAACCAGAGATCAGACCTCGTCACAAAGTAAGAAACATCGTTTGAATCTTATGGAAAGATGATTTTATTCGATTTTAATCTTTCCAGGAGCTATTATCGTCTCGTCGAATGGTCTGCCAGAAGGGAGGGAGACCAAGAGGGCTTTGTCTACAACAGTCTGATGGACTACATATCGGACATGACTCTACTATCTTCTCCCACGCAGAACGACGCCATCATGATGGGGTGAGACGATCATCACACGATGAACGATACACGATCGGTGATGGAATGACATCGCATCAGATCTGGATCGGACATCATCGATCTTCTATCCATGATGTTGTCAGAGTCATTAGAGGCGACGTATCAGTTGAAAGACATGGACTTCTCTGATTTAGTCGGCTGGAAGAAGTTGATGAAGAGATCAGTTGGAGACATGTGAGATGATGATGTGAAAGTGAGAGACTCAACGTATATAGAAATGGACAACTGAACGCTACCGCTTGGGAATGTGCCAAGAGGAGGAATTGGCTCTGTTTTTTCGATCAGTTGAACCCAAATTGGAGAAAGAAGTAAAGAGATCGTGATGACGCGAGGGAGATAATGTCTCTATGACTGCTTCTCAAACACATCACATGATCTCGTGATGAGTTGTGTTCGACAATAATTTATTCGTGGTGCAAAACTTGAACGACTGCGAGGTCGTCGGTCCATCCAAAGAAGAAGTCTCTCAATCCGAATTCTGCTGTCTCTCTTCATCCTCTAAACACTCAAGATCCATCTTCATACCAATATCATCGGTACAAAATGAGACATCCGTAGGAGTTTGTGTTGGTGGTGTCCAACTTTGGTACAGAGGAGAGTTCATCAGCTGCAGAAAACCAGGAGGATCGTGAGAATCATCTACTGGAAGACAATGAGTCACGTTATCATTGTGGCTATTGTGGACACTCACCGTAATCGGGGAAGAGAGCTTGCATCTCTTCATCGCTCAGTGGGAAGGATAATGATGTCGCTGATTGGGGTGTCGCGGGAAACACGACATGTGTGTAATCGCTGACACTCGTAACGATCTATAGTAATCAATCCACAGTCGCTTCCAGCATCTTCACCTCTTGTCTCACAGTTTCTTGATGTTTCATCCGGGGCGACATTGTGTTCGCATCTTCTTTCTTCTGTCTTTTAGAAGACGATCTAGAGTGGAACGGGCACACTCCCAACCTCTGGCACGGCTTTCCATATTTGTTGAATTTACCACACACTTCGAATCCCTTCTCTGAGTTCGTCCACTGTTCACGTCCATCAGCGACCATCGTCGAAACATTCCAGACACACCCTCTTCTTTGCCAATCGGATGTCCTCTTCCGTCTCTAACTTGTACTGCTTCTCGCCTCCCTTTTTGTCTTCGATCGATGGTGTCTCCTCTACTTTTCCGTTCTTCCCATCCTGAGACGTCATGCTGGGGTGAGACAGTTCTATAATCTGATCGTGAGAATCAAAGCATCTCCCTCTCTGTCCAGGGAAGTGTACCTGCTAGAACCCACGTGAAGAAGGCTGTGATACGCTATCGTCTTCCCAGGTCGTCCCTGGGACATCGTTGGATTGAAAGAATCTGTCAGAAGCGATGATCATCTGAAGAGGCCCAGGTAGTGGTAAGGAGGACAGTGACAGAGAGGAGGGTGAAGGATCAGCCTCTAAAGTCAGGGTATTTGGACGATGATTGGGAAAGGTGAGGGAAAGGGATTATTGTGAGTAACGAGCCGCATCTTCTCCTTCACGGGTGTCAGAGTTGGCCCAGCGATTTGATTCAAGAGAATAGAAAGAGGACAAGAGATGCCAGATATGCATGCGTCATCGATATTGGTATCGATGGTGGTGTCTATAGATTCGGAGGTTTGGGTGGAATGTGTATGGATAGAGTCGAATAGGAATTGCACGCAGAATGCATCAAAGACGATGAGACGATGATTGTCGATGATGAACTCTTTCGAAACAAATGAATTTATTCATCCCTCTACAACGGAATGTTTCCTGCATCATGTCATCTTCCATCATCGCCTCCATCTCACCATGCTTCCTCCACGGGTTCTTCAGATCCTTCTTCTCCAACACCTTCAGATCTTCACAGAGGATCTTTCTCGTGTCCTCTGGAACGATGATGTCATCGATGAACCCCCTCCTCGCGGCAGGGAACGGATTAGTCAGAGTGTCCGCGTAGTTCTTCTCCTGCTTCGCCACCTGCTCCCGTCAATCCCGCCCATTCCTCGGAATCCCCCTCTTTCCCGGGAAATCCCCTCGTTCCCGAGAAACCCACCTCTTCTGCGGATTTTCCTCGGAACAAGATCTCTACTGCACCCTTAGCTCCCATGACAGCGATCTCAGCGGTGGGCCATGCGTAATTTGAATCTCCTCTCAGATGCTTGGAGGCCATGACATCATAGGCTCCACCGTAGGCTTTCCTGGTAATGACCGTGATCTTGGGAACCTGGAAAAGTTGGTGAGATTTGATGGAGATTTCGGGTTACGTACGGTGGCCTCGGCGTAAGCGTAGAGGAGCTTGGCGCCGTGACGGATGATACCGTTGTGCTCTTGGTCCGTACCTAGAATTCTTCAGGAATTTTCGAGAAAGGGAGAATATTCCACGAATGGTACCGCGTTCTAAAGATAGAACGGATCGACGGAAGAAAAAGAATAAAATAGAATAAATGTGAATCACCGGGTAAGAAGCCAGGAACGTCTACGAGGGTGATGATGGGGATGTTGAAAGAATCACAGAACCTGACGAACCTCGCAGCCTTCACCGAAGCGTTGATATCGAGACATCCTACTCCCATTCAGTCTCTTCCGTCTCCATCCATCTACAACCTGCCAACTCCACCGGCTGATTGGCCACGATGCCCACGGTACCTCCCTCCATTCGACCGAAGCCGGTCAGAATGTTCCTGGCATATTCCGGAGAAAGTTCAAAGAAATCTCCGTCGTCGACGAGCTTCGTGATCACGTTTCTCATGTCGTAAGGCTTGTTGGGATCGGCAGGGACGATTCGGTTGAGTGAATGTTCTTTGCGATCTGCAGGGTCATCGGTGGCTCGGCGAGGGATGCCACTCTTGTTGGAAGAGGGGAGGAAATCGACGAATTGTCTCAATCTACAACGCGTCAGGGTGGAGATTTCGGGTGATTTCACTTTTGAATGGCGTCGATGTCGTTTTCGAAAGCTCTGTGGGCGACGCCAGATTTCGTCGTGTGTGTCTTTGCACCTCCCAATTCCTCTTGGGTCACCTACACGACCATTCAGCTCCTCCTCCGATGGTTCCCGAATTTTTCCGGATTTTTACGGATTCTTCCGGTATTTCTCCGGCGCACACCTGCTCCTTCGTGACTGTCTTGACGACGTCGGGGCCGGTGACAAAGAGGTATGAAGTGTCTTTAACCATGAAGGTCCAATCGGTGATGGCAGGTGAGTAAACCGCACCACCGGCACATGGGCCCATGATGAGAGAGATCTGAGGGACTACACCGGAGGCCGTGACGTTCTTCTGGAAGACCTGGAGAAAATGGGCGGGAAATCATACGGGGTGGGGCTCACGTCTGCGTAACCACCGAGGGAGGCGACACCCTCTTGGATACGAGCACCACCGGAGTCGTTCAGACCGATGATGGGGGCACCGACTAACATGGCCTTGTCCATGATCTGCACGATGTCTTTAGCGATCACGAACCAGTCGATAAAGAGTGTGTGATTGTTCTTGATGTGTCTTGAAAAGTCGATGTCGAATGAGATGGATGATGAATCACCTTGCAGATCTTCTCTGCATGAGTCTCAGAGAGGGAACCTCCGAAGACGGTGAAGTCTTGACTGAAGACGTAGACCAGTTTTCCATTGATCGTTCCGTGGCCCGTGATGACTCCATCTCCGGCAAACTGAATGTCCGTTATCATCCTCGTTCCATTTCGACCAGTTCGTTACCTTCTGTTTCTCCATACCAAAGTCGGTGCAGCGGTGCTCGACGAACATATCGTACTCTCTGAACGAGCCACTGTCCAAAAGGAGTTCGACTCTCTCGCGGGCGGTGAGCTTTCCCTTCTCGTGTTGCTTGGCGATACGATCTGCACCTCCACCTTGCATTGCCTTCGTTCTCTTCTCCTCTAGAAGCTCTACGGCAGTCTGAAATCATGAGTCGAATGAAGAAGATGAGAGGAAGAAGGCGGAATAGACACGGTCGAAATGTGAATGATAATGATTTTCTATCCAACGTCATGTGATTTGCTTACTTTAGGCTTGACCTGAGTGGTGCTGTATCGTACGGGTACTCTGTTGGAAAGAACACGAGCGTTGGGTGCCATTCTGTTGGACAGAATAGGGGCATTGCAGCTTTTCTGTTGGGTGATTCTCGATCCCACTCGAGGTGTTGAGACGATCCCAGTGTTAAGACGTCGAAGCATGGTGGTGTGTCTGTAGATCTGATGATGGTCGTTACAGTTTGTTTCGACTACAATGCATTTGTAAATTGACATATTTTACTTTTTCATCTTTTTATTCAGCTGTATATACACGGTTCGATACGTTAGAGGTCGTGATGAATCACAGTATAGCCCTCTTCTTCATTGGTGACGGTCGATTCGGATCCTGAGCCAGTAGTGCGAGACATTTCCACATGTCGAGCCCTTCCTTCCTCTCATCGGCCGTCACATCGTAGCGAGTCGCCCTCTTTAGCTCGCAGCCGGGCTTCGTCTTCTTCTGAAATCGTTTGGCGTGAATCGTGAAAATAGTAGTCGTCATCTTGTCTGTTTCTTGCTCTCGATAATATGATTTCTCTCTCTCGTTATCCTCAGGGATCGTAGACCAGATCACATCTAACACACTGTGAACCTAAGCTTCCAGGCAAGACGAAATCTGCGTGGATGAGCAGCAGTCTGGCTCGTCTATTGCCGTTAAGGTTGTCCTTACGAAGCGTACTTTGACCTCTTATGACAAGCTGTGGTCTCCAAATAAAGCCCAGGGAAGGGTTTTCGATTGGCTCATTCTACGAGCTGTCCATATCTAGGAGAAGTTTAGAGGGTGATCCACCGAGCCCACACGAAATCAAATGAGTGTTATATCTTCACAAGATTTTCATCTCGACACCAGCCAATATTGACTTTGAAGATGACATCATGTTCAAACAGTATATTGCACGTATTGATGGAGTACAACTTCATCAATGGCCCAGCAGATCGCGGTTGTCTTCGATCAACTTCTCATCAAAGTTTTTTCCACGGGGGAGGATTTCGTTCAATTTGCACAACTGGAGTTACATCAGAGGTGATGATGATGATGAAGACATCTCACCGATGGCAGCGGCCTTGACTTTACGATGATCTCGGCTCTCTTCTGTCCGATGTTGTTGAGTCGAAGGAGTCTCTTCATATCTCCGTGATTCAGGATGTCTAACAGCTTCTTCGAGATCTCTTCTCTCATGGTCTGTGTTCGAGTCATCGAGAGATCGGATGATGTCATCTTCACATCGTCTAGAGCTTCCTCTTCTTCGTCATCTGAATCTGAATCGGACTCAGACTCTTCCCTCTGTTGGCTCCTGGGTGCCATTCTCAGCGGCTAAAGACATTCAGCACCTCCATCATGTCACGTCTGCATCCCACCCGGCTGGTCGTCTCCTCAACTCGAGCGGCCTTCGTAGATTTCTCTTCACCCGCTTCGTTCACCCTCTTCATTCCACTCTGTCTCCCGTCAGCGTCCCAAACGAACGTCCCAATAAAAGACAATAAAACGAAATAAAATCACCAGGAAGGATCCAGTGACTTCTCTTCTCGATTTGAGTGGAGTTGAATCAGCTGTGAAGAGTTGTCTCGAAGTCAACTTCTCTCTCGCTTCTTCTATCATCTTCTGTAATTTGGGCTCGTAGCATTCGAAGCCTTCCGGTAGGTCGTCCAGCGCTGAGATGTTCAGCGTCTACAACGTTGTAGATGCACACCTCTCTGCAGGATCTGGATCTGCTTCGAAAAATCTCCGTCTGAGGCGGCGGCTTTCGATTTGGCGAGGAGCTCTTTGAACTGCACATCATCATCAGCATGATGGACGATGATGAAACGACGGTCGTCTTTAGAGATGAGCTCACCCTGTCAATCTTCTCTTGATCCGCAGATTTCGCTGGCATGGGTGTCTGTGCTACACTCGCGTGACTCCTCTCCTTGTCTTTAAGAGGTTCGATCTTGTCCACGTGCCTCTCCGTAGGCGAAGTCTCGCTCGAGCTACCCGCGACGGCAGACCTTCTTACGTCAACGAAATTTCGCGTGGAATCGAATGAAATCTCACTTGGTTTGCTCCTGTACAGCCTCCTTCACCCACTGTAAAAGTGAGACATCGAACGAGGAGATGAAGACATTCACCTGCTTGACGGCACTCTTCAGATCGTTCAAATTCAAATTTTTTGGAAAATCATTCCTCTCTTGCAGTGGCTTCCTCGCCTGAGTCGCTGCCACCTTCTTCACCTGCTGCACGACATCTACAACGGGGGCATTCTCATCCACTGTCAACGTCAACCTCTACGCGATCCGCGTCGAATCACCCATGTTCACCGTCGGTTTGTTCACCACGAGTTTGGACTTGGAGGCGAAGTTTAACGTGTTCATTGAGTCGAGGTAGAATTGTTGACCGGGGGCGATATTGGCGATCATGACTGAGCAGCTGTTGCCACCGAGGGAGTCTTGCAGCATTCTCGTGAGTTTACTGTCACGGTAAGGAACGCGATTGCCCGGCTTATTGAGAGCGGTGACGACCTGGAAGGGATGAGAGAGAATAAAAGGAAATAAAAGAGAACGAGAGATGAGATGATGAAAGGAGATGACAAAGAAGGTGAAGGAAATAAAGATAGAGGAGATGGAGTACCTTGTTCAATACGAAGAGGGATTGGTTGATGTTCGTGCTCTCCTTCATTCGAAGGCCACTATTATCGGTTCTTCTGTTGTCTTCTGAGCCGGCGAGATCGATGAGGTAAAGCTTGCCCGTCAGAGTCTTCGTCTTCACCTTGCGTTCCACCTGGCATCATCGCGTGAGTGACTAATGACTTGAGATCTCATTTCGATCGCCCACCTTGATCATCAGGATGGCGTGACTTCGACTCGAGTGGGCGTTTAGCTTCGTGGCGCCAACAGTTCGGTTCTTGCATCCTGTGGTGTAGATGTTGTTGAACTCCTCGATCTTTCGGATGCGCAGCTGCATGTGTTCAGGATGATGGATTCAATGTTGAATGTGTCGATATTCATTACCTCTTCTAGACCCGGGATGATGATGTTCTTCTTGTTGTCCTCTCGGACGGGTAATTCGGCGTGCTCTTCTTTGGGTGTTAAGAGATCGTACACCTTTTCGTTATAGATTTCCATGTAAGAGACGGAAACAGTGGCGTCTTGAAAGTCTCTTCCAGAGTCGATCACGTGGGCTACGGATCTTGGAATGATGCCTGAGAGAGGCTATATCAGATGATTTGTCCTTCTACGATATGTGAGGTCGATCTCACCCGGCTCTTCTTCCGAACCCTGCATGGTGTGCGTCTTTCCTGATCCGGTGACTCCATATGTGAACACGGTCACATTGATTCCCTCATAGAGTTTTGGAATGAGATCTTTGACCTGAGAAAGATGTTAGACCGATAGATGTTCGAATCGAGTCACCTCTCGAGAAAAGAGGTCAGATTGAGTGGACTCGGGTCCATAAGAGGCATCCATTCTGAGACGAAAATGAGAAACGCAAGATGTGGTTCAGACACACCTGTATCTCAACGCTTCGGCATTCTTGATCTTATGATTGACCAACTGAATGGCATTATGCCCCTCCGTAGCCACACAAGCGCGACCTCCATCTCCGACCTCCTTCTTCATGAAAGGACGAATGCGAACCACTACACGCACTGAAGAGTCCATCTCTTTGTCTATGCTCACCTTGATCTGTTGCCGCTGTCACTTGAATTTTTGAAAACGAATTTTGGCGCCAAATTGGTTTCCCGCTCGCCTCGAAGTTGAAAGCCTGCCCCACCAGAGCTGATCATGATTGCGGACACAGCAAATTCGTATTCGAAGAATTACCAGAGGGCCGTCAGCGCAGAGAAGGCTGGCATCAAGAGTGCCAGGCCAGTCGGACAGATGATGGATCGCGATCGCACCATACGTTTATTGGAGGTTAATATCATGGATTTACAGAAGAGGAATGAGGAAAGAGATAAAGAGACGAATACTAGAGAAAAGCAGGTGTCAATCACATCTCGACTTGCGTGATGATGTTGACACACAGCTCAGATCGCACAACAATTTGAGAGATACGAACAAAGGCTAGAAGAGATGGCTAATCTGCATCGATTGTCACAAGATGTGTTCGATCGTCATTTTGAGGATCAAGCGGGTGTGCTCGAAGAGCTGCAGCAGCGTCTGTCTTCTTTGGACAGCTCTTTGGCCCAGTTTCACAAGTCGCAACAAGTTCTACAAAAAGATGCAGCGGGTTGGGTGAGATGATGACGATGATCGCTCCAAAATGCTCAATATGCCAATAGAATGCAAGGATGCATGCAGTAGAGAGAGAACTGGAAACTCTATCATCGTCCACGTCTTCACTGAACAAAGAGAACTCTCGGTTGCAAGAGAAAGTTGGGAGGAATACAGAGACATTAGCCAAGTTCACAGAACACACACGCGAGAAGGTATTGATCACCCCGGACATGCCTCGATGACTCACACTCCTCACGCAGATGTCGCATTTGGAGGAGACCATGATGAAGCGTTTCACTGCCGTAGATAAGACCAATGCAGAGAGAGATCGAAACGTGATCACATCACCTCTCCTTCTCATGCCTAACATTCCATCATCAGATCACAGAGAACCGTCGTCAATTATCTCACATCTGTGAAGTAGAAGAAGGCTCCATATTAGAGAAAAAATTCTCCATGCTGCAAGCGCAGATCGATAACATCAGGGATGACAGAGAGCAAGAGGATGACTTTAGAAGGGTGATGGATGAAGATGAATTGGATGGATCATTAAAGAGATCAGAATCTGAGGCAAGAGCTGATGAAGGGAGTACATCATGCGGAAGATCACACGCGGCATTTGAACCAAGAAATACTTGCCTTCAAGGAGAGAGAGGTGAAATGAGGACATCGATCAGGATCACCATGTTCATTGTCACCACAGAGGAAGATTTACGAGAAGTTGGAAGAAATGGCCAAGGTAACAGAAAACCAGATCTTGGCCGTGCAGCATCGATTGGATGAAGGCAACAACTCCCACATCATCAAGGCTTTAGAACGAAGGTGTTCAACACAAAACCGTCATGGACAGACATATCATCGTCGTCGTCATCACAGTGGCTTTCATCATCGTCACCGTCTCACCGTCCTTACAGGTTGACTTCTCGTATTGAGCAGAATTACGAGTCACTGAGGCAGATGGCGCAAGATAAGGTGCATTTCTTCTCTGTAACGAGTCTGACGTTCCTCCCAGGGTGATCGATCGCTCGCACAGAAGGTAGATTTACTGATGAACACATCCAATCAACAGTGGATCAGGTGATCGATCGCGTTATGATCGATGATGCACATCTCTAATGTGGCGATGTGCAGGTCACAGAACGACTTGGAAACGATTCGGAAGACAATCAACAAAGTAGTCACCGAATTTTCGAAACAGATCCAGTCCCTGTCTAATGTGATATAAAACCTCCGGGTGATGATGTTGCCAACGCCGATCATTACGCGATAGACAAGAGAGAACACTTTTGACTAAGAATACAATTCATTGGGAAGGACTGAACTGTCGAGCTTTCTACTTGCTGAGGAGACGAACAGAGTTGATGAGCCAGTAAGATTCCTTGAAGGCAGAGGGGTTGTTAGACACGAAGCCCTTGCAGTCGTTGCCACATCCTTGTTGTCCGAAGACGGCTCCGGCCCAGTCACCACAGAAGGTGATCTGATGCGATGATCAGATGATACACGAGATGTTTGATGATGTGATCAAGATCGGTGAGATGGTGATGATGTGGTGATGGTGACGATGTCTCACATCGAAGATGATGTTCTGAGGACCAAAGTGAGAAGCGGGACAGTTGCCACCGAGGGGCGTGTGGGAATCGGGCTTACCCCAGTTGCATCTACAACGCGTCAGATCTCCAAATCCACGCGAATTCTCTCTCACGGATTGGGGTGACCGCTGAGTAGATCAGAAGGGTACTTGTTCTTAGGGAAGAACCACACCTGCACTTCTATCAGATCCTCCCACCCTCTATCTCTTCACCTTGATGGAGTTGGTAGTCCTCTCCATGGCATAGGCACCACCACCGTTTCGGTTGAAGCTGTCTCCGTAGGAGTTGGCCTTTGTGATCTGAACACCGCAACCAGCGTTGCCGGTGGCGGCGACGTCACTGGTGGAGATGAGGATAAGAATAAAATGAAATAAAATCGGACGGGGTCTCACCAGTTATCACCGGTGGCACGTCCGGTCATGTTGCGACTGCCGACTTTGCAGCCAGAGTTGGTGTGCAAGGTGACTTGGTTGACGTTTCCCTTGTTGACTCCCTGTAACACGATGAGAAGTCTACACGGAGGATGGTGATCACCTCGATGATGTCGATCTCTCCTCCACGAGGCCAGCTACCACCTAGATGAACTTGAGTCTTCTAATGGGTGTTGATGATTCATGTGGCGATGGAGAGGAATGCTACACACCGACAGTCCAGAAGGCGGGCCAAGATCCACAGACAGATCCGGGCATGTGGTCGAGATCGATGATGAGAAGACCCTCAGTGAACGATTGCTTCGACTGGAGACGAATGGCGGGACGTCCTTTTGGTGCCTTGTTGGTGTGATCGACTCCCATGTAAACCTGTCCGAATCAGCGTGTGGCGAGATCGATCATCCATATGAACCTTATCTCCCTGGACGGAGATCAGGCCGGTCTTCTGAGCGGTGGCTCTGTCTTTGAACTGTACGTGTCCATGAGTGGGATCACCGGAGGTCCAGAAATCGAACTGCGACAGCGTTAAGAGGATGTCGGTCGGATGATACGGAATCTCACTTGATCGTAAAAATTGTTACCAGACCATTTCTTCTCCTTACCCCAAGCACACTGGGCCCCAGAGGCTAAGACGATGCACAAGGCGAGAGCGAGGATGGTGGAGCGCATGCTGCCTGAAAATGATTCCAATCTTGACCCTGCGCTCGAGAAAGAGGAGTAGAAGATTCTATTTACGTCAAAAACGTTTTTGACATTTGAGGTGGCGGCCGTTGTTTGAAGTAATTCGACAAGACAGCCTACTCGTGCGATGACGGATCAACACCTCTCATCGTTACCCTTACACCTTTCAAGGGGGATGCTCGTCTGTATCCATCCACGGCCCTCCTTGCACTGTTCTCGAAAGTATAGATTTTCACTTCCTAAACAAACGCCCTGATTTGTCCTTCGCCGCCAATAGCTGGATTGAGAACGATGGACGACGAGAACCAATTCTAAGCAGGTGACATTCCATCCTGGCCGCGGTGGTGAAGGTCATGTTCGTCAGATTCTGAACAAATGAGGTCTGATGTCAACCCTCTACATACACGACCCGGTTTCGACGGTGCGAATGACATTGATTCTCGGTCGCACTCGAACGTTTCTCCAGCCAAGTCTCAACACCATCGAAGATAGTCATTCATTTCCAATTTAATCTTACATCGATGGCTATAGCCTGCACGCCTCCGTCACTCCTACAACTTCAGTTCACAGCAAGACCTTTTCCGGGTTTCTGTCTCCGAGGAGAGCATCATCGCATCATCAACTATTGATGACCTACCTCTGTCTTCTGTTCTGAAACCACACTTGAATGCGCCGGTCAGTGGTGTTCAGTTTATCCGCCAGTTCTGCCTTCCTGCGTACAGTGGGATACGCGTTGGCTCGGTACTCTTCTAGCAAGAGTCTCTGCTCTTCTGTAGAGAAGGTTTTCCTGTCTACATCTTCTAAGTATGATGTTCGAGGAAGATAAAGAAGCTCACTGTAATTGGCATTCGTCAGTGTCGGGCGTGAGAAGATCATGTTACATGTTGATGCATCTCGGACGAAGACTTCGCTCTCTGAGCAGAGGAGGCGTGCGACCTCCATATCATGGAATAAAAAAGTGAGTCGACGTTGAGATGAAATATCACCCGTGGAGCATCACGCCAAATGATATGGAAAATTTGCTCGTAGGGAGTACTCGTGATGATTTACATGCGAAAACTTCGTATTATTTGATGAGCCTAGATACCTGTGAATGAGAGTAACCCTCAGCTAGCAGTTCAGAGGGAGGCTCTTGTGAGAAGGTTGCTTATGATTTTATTCGATTTGATTTGGTACTCTGGACTTCCACATTTTCTTTTTTCGATCACCACAACGAAAGGAGATCGTGCGAGATCGCAATCAACCCGCATCTCGAGGGATCACGTCTATATCCTTCAGGTACAATGTAACTATTTTTCTTGGCATCATCTCTCAACATAGACAGAGCGCACATACTTGAATCAGATTGTCTATCATGCCTGATCCCCTCAATGTGGTCCTCTCTGGTATTTCTTCAGCTCGTGAGATGATCTGTCAGGTATATTTAAACATCATTCTGATTCGTATAGTGGCAGCCATCTTCAGCGCTGTAGTGGTCGAACGATTAGGTGGTACAATTGGTGGAGTACTAGCGTGAGATTTCGTGTCTATTGAAATTCTGATCTTACATCAGAACGATACCGACAACCATTATCCCTGCCTCCCTCACGATCTACTATCAAACGAAGAACATGGAGACGTTTACCGACGCGATGTTCACAGTCGCCAGTGGAATGGTGATCATCCTGTCACACATCACTGCTGATTGCAATCATCGCAGCTGTTGAATACGGCGTATCTTTATTATTGGAAGATTGTGCCCAATTGGATTCCCTCGAGTCTATCTTCTAAGAAGAGACTCTCCATCGTCGCACCGACCAGTCTTCTCTTCTGGACGGCGACTGCTCTCCTCTACGTTCTCTCTACAAGATGGCTGCAGAGCCGTGAGTTTCGATGATGGAGTGACATCACACGATCTCACACGACATCAGACGGGATAGACATCAAATGGATCGGATCCACATCACTCGCCATCACCATCATCTTTGGCCTCATCGTTGTCACTCTTCAACCCGCCCCTGGTGATCCACTCCATTTCACATCTCATCATCTGATCCGCAAACAGCCCCGTCTGGAAAGAAGAAGACTCACTGGGTCCTCCTCATCGCGAGAGGTGTGACCGCCGCCACGTGAGACATCGAATCGATTTCATCATCCGATGCTGATCGTCTAAGCGCGGTCATGTGTGCCAGTTTGTTGGCGACGGTGTCAGGTTTAGCCGCCGGCATGGCCTCCGTTTTTCCAGCCATTTACAGCACTACAATGATCACAGTGTGGTTCGTGCAGGGCGAGTCGGTCACCAACGGAGCGGGTGAGAGAATTGATGAGCGTGAGAGTTGACGGCTGATCAGTGGGGCCGATGATGTTGGGTGGTGTCTCTGTGACGTCGTTCGCGCTGAACATGACGTGGCTCATACCGTTGCTGGGGCCAGCTTTGGCTGCACTCGTCGCTTTCTGTTTATCAGTCGTTGGTAAGTCACATCCTGTGACATTTATCAGTCGTCCTTGATCATACAGCTTCGCAGTCATTATACAACTTCGTAATCGTCATAATCGTTCGTTTCTATTGTCATCACCACCATCGATGTCTTTTCGATGACACCGACAGTTGTCTCCATACCTCTCATGTTACTCATGCGATTCTTATCGAGCAGAAACCGAAAGGTGATGCATCCATCCATCATCAACTCACCTCTAAACTTCGTAGCATGATGAGAAGCACGAGATGCAATCGGCACAATACGCGATGTTGAGGGAGGAAGGAGACCAACAAGAAGTTAAAGCCCCCACAGTCGGAGAAGAAGAGAAGCAGTGATGCACGAGTTCTCACCGTTCAGCCATCACCATCATCAGAGGCATCACCGACTGTCACGCCGGTCAACGTGTGCTCACATTTTGATAAAGAGGAGCATTCGTTTGGGATCTGAAAACAGTATTCAATCACTATAAGTTCCGAGGAGCAATGCGAGGCGTGATCTCAGTCATCTCTGTCTAAAAAGAGCTAATTCAGAGTTTCTTCTAGAAGCTTCTAATCGCAATCTGACAACATCATGAAAGAGTGAGAACACATTTCCATAAGGTGTTCATAGGATTACGTCATATCAAATGCTTGCGTTGCTCGTAGTGATGTATCTTGTGAGTCCCAGTCGCCCTGACGACCGAAGCCAATCTCCTTTGAGGCACAGCACAGCACAGCGACATTACATGCAAGTCTCTTCTTTGTTATCGGAGAATCCAACGACCATCGATCCGCGATGGGTCATGTATAGACCACGAGAGACAGTCATGAACGATCGACGTAGACAATCATCATGCGATCGATCGACGGGGTACGTGAAGAGAACGAACTTTACAAGGAGCCAGAAGGAAGAGATGATGAAGATGTACCAACGAACACCTTATCCATCACTGCGGGAGAGGGAGTTGTTGGCATTGAAGATGAACACCACAGCGAGGAAGGTTCAGATTTGGTTCCAGAATAAACGAGCACGGTGAGGAGAACGAGAACCAAGGTCATCAATTGACGCATCACAGGGGAGAGCAACCAGCAACGAGCGAGTGTCGATGATAGATGATGTAAAATATAAAGAATCGAAATAGACCGTCCATCCTTCATCTTTCCACAAGATCATGTCAGGTGCTCGACTGAGGACTCAGCGCAACAGATTCAAAGTAGCTTACAGATTTTATCTTCAAACAAAGGCAGCCATGGCTGTCATGAAGGCCCATCCCGTCCATGTGACAAACAACTTCGTCTTCAACCCTGATCGAGATCACGATGAGGATGTCGAGATGGTGGATCAACTCACAGCCGTGTTTGTTGAATTCAGAAGGGATCAGCTCGATGAGAGACACGTACAAGAAGGACCCAGATGCCATAGACACTAACACACCAGTAGCCAAGAAGTACCCCTCTCCCGTCACGTTACCTGATGGACGATCATGATGTCATCCTCTAAAGATCCGTCGTCACCGATGATCATGCCGACGATGATGCCGAGGGGTGTCGTTATGGAATAGGCACAGAGGAAGGCGATCATAGAACGAGTGGCAATACCAGCGTAATGAAGCGAACAACCCAAGGCAAATGCCTCCAGCCACTTGTGACTGAAAACTGCGAGGAGCATCCCTGCGACTTCCGAGAAGTCCGTCTGAGCGCCCAGACCCATCCCTGCAAGAGGTTGAGAGAAAAGAATAAAATAGAATAAATTGTGGGGGTGATATACCTTCGAACATGGAATGAAGAGAGATCGCCAAGAGAAAGATGTAAGCTTGAGCGACTTTCGTCTTGTGATCTGAGATCGTGAGATGATGAAGCGCGTCCGATGTGTCTTCACCTTTCTTGATCTCATGTGATGTGACGTCCTCGGACGTCTCGATGATGTGTTCGACGTGTTCACCATCGGCTGGATCATCATACTGATACCTCTCCACTTCATACTTGTGGTCACAAGAGATCTCTTCTCTGCATTGCATGAACTCTCCATCATCACCATCGATGGATCTCACTCTTGACATGATTGCACATCGTCATCGTAATCAGACATCAACTTGACTTGTTCCATGCCAACGGAGCCCATGGATTTCGACCTTCTCTTGTTGTCGCTTGGAAGTTTACTCTGAGCTCGTTTACTCATCGGTCGAAAGCTCACTCGACTCTGCCGAACGGGTTCTGATCCTGATGGTATTCAATCTGATGAAATGAGTGTGAATCACACCTTCGCAGTACTTGTTCAAGAGATCCATCGCATCGACCTGACTCTTATGCTTGGCGAGTTGAGCTGGGGTGACCAATACAGTGTGTCTCCTCTCTCGAACGATCTGAATCTAGAGAGGTTTCACCATGATGAACTTGACTTTCTGTCTTTCAACACCTCTTCAATGTCGTGCGTGTGGGCACCTGCAAAGAGTTTGTCCAGGCAGATCAGTCCCATCAACGTAAACACCTGCGATGAAAGTCACTCTCGGAGGTGCAGACGAAGACTCACACAGAAGAGCGATGCCCATGGATATTCTTGCAACTTTTCCGACTTGTTCTCGAAATAGGTCTGTCGATTGTCTCAATCATACGCACCCAACATAATGATGAACCCACATCAAATGATCCGATTGCAGACGGTAGCATGTGAGAGAAAGCAGTGCCTAGCACGACTCCTGCTGCCAGACAGTTGAGGCACGAGAAGAAGATGGCATTAACTTTCCACGAAATCAGTCTGGGCGATATAGCTACGAAGAAAGAGCTGAAGAGAAGGATGACCACCGCAATCTACCTCCGTCACATATTGAGACCACCCGAATGAGCTCACCTCCTTTGCGATGGCTTCGCGTGTCGTCAGCCAATCGGCCTACTCTCTGTGAGATCAAATCGATGGAACATCACCGCATCACCTCCACCATGCTGCTCGAAGATTCCTTAGGATTGTGTCAAATGTTCTCTTGTCGTCTGTCATGAAGAGAAGTCACTACTCAAATGACTTGTCCGACACCAGGTTTTGAGCTCACAAGCACGAGAGGTAGAAGACACATCTCATCCATCACGATGATCTTACCGTGGATGTCCCTGTCGTGAGTTCACAGCAACGATCGTGGTCGTTTTCATCTGCATCAAGATGAGCATCTCAATCACAGAACGAGCGTTCGAGGTCCGTCTTCGGAAGAATTTGAAGAGACAGATCTGGCTATTCATCTTAGACAGCTGCTATGCACGTTCGATAAACTTCTCACCATCACGTGAAGAGCGTCGTATCAGTTGTGATGAAGAACATGCAAGCTCACCACACAACCCCCCTCAATCATCTATCTCTCCCGATTACGCGAATCGAACCAAAACGCCCACACAGAGACGAAACGAAGCGCGAGGAAAGATGGTTTAATCTCTCGCTCTCTTGACAAACATCCAGGCCGTAACTCCCAACGCCGTCACAACGGCTGCAGTGATCGCTGGCCTCACCCACGTTGCCTTTGTCTCTTCTTCTCCACTGCTCATCATCAGACACAGATCATCACGATGACAACTCACTTGAGCAGTCGATCGATCTGCTGAGAGAGAGACTAAAGGACGTCAGCGAGGGTCACGTGATCTATGACGTCACGATAGGAAGGACTCACCGTGATCATGTCGGGTGAAGGTCCGAGTTCACCGGTCTTCTCTGTAAATTCCTCCACTCTCTCCGCTAATTCAACCAAGTCTTCTTCGTTAAAATGGAGCCAGATCTCGTCATCATCAGATCGCGAGGCGATGGAGGTGATCACCTCTTCATCATCGGCACACTTGAAGTAGTTGTCTAGAAATTCAAAGTGAAAGAACTGCTTCTGGATGTCTTCTTCGTCTCTGGTGTTGTCCAGTACCGTCGACAGAGTGGCTGGTTGTAGACTGACAATACGTCACGATCCGTCACGATGACGTCACTCACTTTCCGGCCAATTTTGCGTCTCCCCTCAGTAGCCATGACATCATGGTGATGGTCGCCGACACATCTCTACCCCCCACCAACTTGTCTTCCAAGGAAACGACAAAGTTCCTAGGATCGTTGAGGATTCCCCGGAACTGCTCCGGATCGACGTCGTGGCCAGACAGAGCGACAGAGATCGATTCGAAAATCTCGGCTGATTGTAGACGGGGATATACCTCTAATATCCTCTTCCAATCTTCCACGTTCAACAGGGGCCGTTCACACACGCGATGGACACTGAGACAAAAACGTCAGCTCTACGTCCTCGACAAGAGACATGTGACTCACTAGCACAACAGCTTGAGGAGTGGTTCGTCAATCGGTTCGGACAGAGACACGTCTAAGAGGTCGTTCTTCTCTCGCGAATCGAGCTGAGCGTATTGTGAGACGTCTTCTTCTTCTTGGTAGATATTGGTGAGAAGTGATACGTGGGCCTTCCACAATGGAGAACTGTTCTTGCTGTGGGAGAGTTTTTGCAAGGTGTTGGTCACCCAGCCACTCTCTAAAGCGTGAGTCCTCCAATTTCCTTCGACACTGTGAATCGTTTCAGGTGAAGATGTAGAAGATGAAATTCTATCCGATTCATGCGATGAAGATCGTGAGACGATCTCGATGATGGAATCACATTGTGATGAAAGATCTCACAATCCGAAATCGACTAGATCTGCACATAGAAGGAGTTCCACTTCTTCTCTCGCTGCGTTTCCGTGTCCTTGTGCGTCCAAGGCTTCCATGATGAAGTGATCCATCAGACCCATCTTGGGTGCCAACATCTCCACGATCTCTTCATCGCCGATGGTCGAGCAGAAGTGAAAGAAGGGAGCGAGAGGTGAGATGAGGGAGATCGCACAGGTGCATACGTCTCTTTGTGGGTGATCGAGGAACTCTATCATGGATGTGGCGATGATACGTGTGTCTTCTGGCGAAGGGCGAGAGTTTTTTACCAAGAAGAGGTAGATGGAGAGGATGTGCTGGGCAATGTGAGGATCGATAATGATGATTGATGATGGTGTGAGCTCACGCATTGGACGAGACAGTCTTCGGTCGTTTGGAGGACGGCGTTCAATTTCTCGACGGTTTTCAATTTGGGAGAGGCACAGAGGGTTGCGACGCGAGGCGATTGGGAGAAGAGAAAGATGATCTCTACGGCTTGTCTGACGACGGCAGGATTATCTGAATTCAATATTCTTAATCCCTTGTCAATCAATCAGAATGCATCACTCGATGATACGTATGATACAATCATCAATCAAATACAATCATCCGAACATCACGAAGCATAAACTGATACCCACTTTGCGGATATAGGGTCTCAGATCTTCTTCGGGTTGTCTCCAGTTTGCCGGCCAGAAGACCTCAGGGATCTGTTGCTGTCTTCGTGACTGATCGATTCTGGCCTCGATTTCTTCCAGCTGAGACATGATCGATCGATGATGATGTGATGGTGATTACCGTGGACCTGCTGTACGTTGTAGACCCTCTATTTTTTGTTTTGAGATTTAATTTGTTTATGAAGGACAGACATTTATTGTTGTCTTATGAATTCATTTCATGCACACTATCAGTTGTTTCATCATCTGAGAGGAATGTGCTTGTCATCAGATCATTCGATCCGTCGTGCTCTCCTGACAATTGGAGCGTTCTTTGTTGGTAGCTAGTACCTGACACGAGAATAACTTGACCACGCGTTATCCGAATTATCAAAGTTTGCTAAGATGAATTTGTAGTTTATGATCAAGCATTCGTCTCACAGCGTTCAGATCAACGCGAGAGCAGCAAAGATCACACAGAGAGAAAGAGCCTCAACTGAGCTTGCTCTATTTGCCTTCAAACTGCATCTATTCAGCAAAACCCTACATCCTCATCTCACCCTTCTTGTACAAGCGTGCTCGTCTGTTGTACACCCGATGTCGCCGGCGACGCATAAGTGTATGCGATCTCCTTTGCTGTACCAGCGTACAATTGGGCGGGAACGGTAGAGAATCTCACTTGGCTGAGGGACAGATTGAAATAATTCTGTCCATAAACATCGAATTCGTTGTCAACAGCGGGTCCAAAGGAAAGCCTGTGAAAGGAGTTGTTGAAATTGAAGCCGGCGGTAGGAAGGCGAACAAAAGTCCATTCGTCGTCGACGAAATAGTTTGGCGAGTAGCTCTGGATCAGTTGGGGATTATTAGCCGAGCCCCAGTAGCCTTGACTGGTCACTTGTAGAATGATGGTCGTGTCAGGTGCGGTGGACTTGGCAAAAAACTCCACGGAGACGAAGCGATCGGGGAGCTTGCTGCGAGATGTTTCAGACGATGAAAGTTGAGACGACTCACGATGCCATGTCAGTGAAGCCGAATGAGTTGTAGTTCGAGTTGATGAAAGTGAGAGATTGACCGTCGCACATAGGGGAGCTAGTGTCGTTCTTGATGATGATGCTGTCACCGTAGAGACCGACCAGAGAAGAACCTGATCACTTCAAAAATTGTGATGATAAATCAGTCACCGTTGTAGACGGGAATCGTCTCGTACGATGGTTTACAAGCGGGTACGGCGGAAGAGTCAGCGGGTGCCCAAGTCTTACCATCAGTGTCTTGCATCTTCACCTCTCCACTCAAAAGCTGTCGCACATCAGTCCACGTCGATGACGTCATAACACGTCATCACTCACGATGTCTCCCGTCACTGATGATGTGGCCATCAGCTGTAAGCCACCTGCGTTCACCATCTCCCACAGTCTTCTCGTCAGAGGAATGACAAAAGACACGCCCAAGATCTTCTCTCTCAGTAATTCAGACACACACTCGTTGTTCACTGCGAGGCAGAAGTTGTAGTCCAGTCCTCTGAGGTTGTGGTACAGCTGATAGGCCAGGCGAGGTGCGAGGTTACGGTAAGAAGGATAGAGCTGGAAGAAGGCAGTGCCAGCTGCATCTTTGGGTCCCTACGATGTCATCAGATGTGATGACGTCATCGTTGTAGATGATGTAACGTACCAGGAGATCAGCGCGGAAGAAATCGTGACGGACGGCCTTGGGCAGAGCTGCAGGCTGAGGGGCAATGGTAGCCTTACCCGATCTTCTGCAGTTGGTACCGCAAGAAGCAGTCACCTAAATTTAGATCAGTCCACTGTCTTCGCAGTCTCAATCGATCACCATAGTCTTCTGTCCCTGACTGTATGGACTCTACGCAGGTTGTCAGATCTCATCACGTCATCACACGTCATCATTCACCTTGTAGTAATAATCACCACCTCCTCTGTAACCGTACTGCTGTTCAGTATCGGATGACAAGAGAATGTACAGCTTCTCCAGACTCGAATCGTAGTAGTACGTGTTCCAGCTCAGATCTTCGTACGCGTTCACTTGCTTGTGCTGCACCGCAGGTGTGCTGTATAATGTCAGCCATGAAGAATGATGACACTACGACTCACTTGGCCGTATTATAGCTGGTGACGACAGTTAAGGTAGTACCCTTGGGATATGCGATAGAGAAGATGACCCATCCGTTCGCTTTCGTGCATTGTCCCATCGTCAGAGTCAGAGAACCGAAAGACTGGAAGATCGAGCCAGTCGTGTTGAAGTTGACGATCTCGTAATGGCCGCCGTTCATGAAGGCAGTGTAGACGTACTATGACTTAGCTCCATCCGTGCTCTCTGTGTTACGTCAGATGGATGTGAAGGATGAAACTCACGTAAGAAGTGTACGTTGGTGATGGGTGTTCCCATGGGAACAAAACCGACGATCCAGTTCGAGAATAAATTGACGATGACTTTTCCTCCGACGTAATCCATCTGGTACTGGGTGGGGTCAGATTTTTCCGGGATCCATGGTGACACGTTGACCTGTCACGTGTGAGATGACGTCACGTGACTTCATCCACTCACGTCGGCTGAGACGACCATGTGAGATAGACCATACTTGAACCAGTTGCACTGATAGCCTGGCCATGAGTCCTTGTACGTACACTCTGGCATCTGTGCATGTCAGATGAAATTCAAGTCGATGTATCCCACCTTGCCGAATCCAGGCATCGCACCGAGGATAAAAGCTCCACCCTTTACACCTGATGACGTCATCATACGTAATCTACGTATGCGTGCGCACCTGTCATGGTACCATCATCCAGGATACCGTCGGCGTGGAACGTGTAAGTGTTGAACCAAGAGGGAAAGGCAACGACTTCAGAGTTGATGAGAGTCGAGTTGAGAGCCATCCATCCCTGCAACATTGTCACGCCTCGCACTTTGACAAATGAAGAACACATACCGGTGGTGAGTCCCAGCCGGGTCCGTTTCCTATCGCAGGGTCAGTCGCGTCTCGATATCTTACACCGAGATGTCTGCTCACCTGATCCACTCCATGCCTGCTGTAGGTCAGTCACTCTTCAACATATCGCTTGTCATCCACTCACTCCGTACGGTACGTTGGGATCCGTAAAGTTGATGAAAGTGGAATCTACAACGGTCAACCCGTTTCCCACGTCATAGTGTGTGACCCCTCCAATGGGTGTGATTCCTCCATTGGGATCTGGAACCGAGATACCCTGCTTCGTGTTGGGTAGACCCCTGTCGTGATGAGTGATGACCATCGTTGTAGACGAACTCACTTGTTATCGGATCTTCCGATGAAAGTCCAGTTGACTGCGGCCTGGCCGTTGATGACGTCGATGCCTCGGCCGAAATCGGCCACGACGATGTTCTGATGACGTCAGATGACGTCATCACAGGTCATCATACCTTCCAGGTAGCGGGAGCACATCCACTGGACCATATGGCGGACCCACGGATCTACAACGCGTCAATTCTCGTGGTCTCGGTAAGATCACATGGATTGTCGCACCTTGTAGACGATCATGTCACTTAGCACGAGGGGAATCTTCATGTTATCAGAGAATGGAGGGCCAGTTGTAGGCTGCCAGCTGCCGCTTCCAATGTTACCGGCATCATCAGCTTCGAAGCCGGAGCACTGTACACCGTCTTGGTAGATGGTATGGATGACCTTGCCATGGAAACCGTTGGGGGGCAGAGATGTACGCTGGGGGCTCATGACTTTAGGATCCGGCCAGAAGACGGCAGACTTTCTCAGTGGCTTCACGGGCATGACAAACCAGAAACCAATGAACGAACCAGAGGCGACTGTATTGGCTTTTCAGTGTGATGGGTGTGACGTGTGATGACGTCACCGTTGTCGATGAAGGTGTTGTTGGGGTTGGAGACCTGTGGATGTCAGGGAGGAGAATCATATTGAGGCTCACCCAGAAGGCACTGGCTTGGCTGTCCGAGACCAACAGTGGTTGAGCCATGTTCTGAATGCGTGCTCCCCAGTTGCGAATAAACTGATTGCCATGCTCTCCTCCTGCGTCGTCCTTCAGTCTGCAGCGATGAGTGACGAGAGGTCACCATCTTCCAAGAACCAGCAGTGACCGAAAGTGTTGTAGCCAATGTTGTCTTGCAGTGTGATGCCGTGTGTCTCGTGCACAGACACGCATCTCTAATAGCAGTCGTGTATGGATGATGCAGACACAACGACGTTCATGCCGAACATGAAGCGAGCCAAGTGAAAGTGAAGGGGATATCTGTTCGTGTCAACTTGGAAGGTGACGATGACGGAGGGGATGGAGAATGGGTGGGACATCACCTTCCCATGACTCCAGACTGTCCCATACGTGTCAGCTCTACAGCTTGGACGATGTGATAGCCGTATCTCAGCATGATGTGACCACCCTGACTGTTGCTGTCGGAAGCGTTGTCACCTTGTATGACGATCCTCTTGGTTAGCAAACTGAAGCAGCTCAGAGGAAGATGTTAGGAATCGAACAAGTCTCTCCCCACTTCGGCTCTCTGATAGCCTTGACCCCAGTGAGTGAAGCTGAGAGGTGTAGACAGCGTCACTGTCTTTCCATCGGAAGACACGCCCTGTATCACTATCGTCTCGTGCTGATCCGGGAACTTGCCCTTCTTTCAAGAATTAGAGGATGAGGAGTCGGCGAGATGATGTCTTACCACTTCAGTGAAATCGGTGGAGGCAATCAAGATGGTGTCGCCAGTTCTCCACTGGACGGCGTCTTGTAATTGAAGACTGCTGCTGCTGTTCATAGCGTTCGAAGTCAGTCGAGTCCAAGAGGGTCCGGCAGTATAGCCGAACATCTGCACAGTGCCACCCATCATCGACACAAGACCTTTGACGCCAAAGTCGGTTGAGTCATATGGGTCAGTGCCGAGTGCTTTACCACCCACGAGAGTGATGGTCACCTGCTCATTTCAGCTTCCGATCGATTTGAATCGCATTGAATCATCATCAATCGGGTCACCTTCTTTGTGACGGGACAGTCTTTTGTTCCAATATACAGTGTTCCATTCGTGCCGACCACGATGCCTTGTGTGACTATAGACAAAGTGGCGTCCAAGATGTAAAGCACTCCGTTCACGTGGATGACTCCGAGAGAGTTCTGAGGGCTAGAGTCGAGCACGGCTGTGGTACCAGCCGAGATGGTGGCATCGCCGTTGAGCTGATTCCAGTCGGAGCGGGTAGACCACTTGATCGTTCCTGACGGAAGACTAGGTGGGCAGGCTGCGAGAGCGCAAGCCCCGCCCACGATGAAGAGCAACAAGAACGCGAGGTGGCCGCGACTCATGCTGGAAGAGAATGAATGGCCGCTTACAGAACCTGAAGCCAGCGGTATGACACACTGATGTCAAAGGTGTTCGCGTTCGCTTCTGGAAGCGAATTGTATTGGGAAGTTGACAAATGAGAATGCGTTCAACCATCTCTCTATGAGCGAGGCTGAACCACTCGCAATCTTAGAAACCTGGTGAACAACCTGATACCAGCGAACAGCGAAAAAGAGGGCACGAGCTCGTGTCCGAATGTCAAGAGAATTTACGTTCCCCGCTTCACCATGGAATGCCTCCGTAGACTCAACAACATATCCGCGAGAGGTCGATCATTCACAAACAGCATCAATGCAAAAGGAAACGTGTGTTGCTATTCTTGATGTTCATTCTTTCTTTTCATATCCACTGTAGTTTACAAAGGGGGTGATGCGGGTCAAATTTTCCGTATTTTCTGACTATGGGAACCGCTTTAAGAACTCAGTCACGTGACCGACACTAGTTGGCGGTCGATGAGACAATAACTCAAAGAGATCAGTGTGCGATTTTAATTCGATCTACAAGTTCTCAACAGTCTTCAGTTCTTGTCGTACCATCAACTCTGCTCATTATGCGCGTGAGATCTTTTGGCCTGATCTCTCTATCTGATTTCACATTGGTCCTACCAAATATTTGTATCCTACGAGGAAAGACATCTGAAAGACATGTGATCACTGCAATCAGACGATGGTCACGGAGCGATCATGAAATCGCCATGACAAGATCATAGTCATCGATCGATCACTTTATAGAACCTTCCCCGCTCTCACGTACGTATTCGGTACGTATCCGTATTTTCCCGCCGAATTGTACGCGATCCACCACTCTCCCTCCTGACTGACGACGTACACGATCTCTCCCTTGCTCAGGCTGAGGTCACCCTCGCACTCTGCAGAGAGGTCGCCCAGGGCCGTGCAGCGTGTGGCTTTCTCATCAGACAGATCTTCCACAAAATTGGATGGGATGAGACCTTTGATGCCGCATTTCTCGGCAACCCACCAGCCGTCGATATCTGCAGATGAATTACATCGTTGTAGATGGAGAATAAAACACATCGTAACGGAGAAAATTCGATTCAAAAGGACAGATGCCGATCGACTTGTAGATGAAGAATAAAATATATTCAAATGATTTTTACCTTTTTGGACGAGGTGCAGAAGATCTCCTTCTTCAAAGGAGAGGTCCTCTGGATCCTCCGATTCAAAGTTGTGGATGGCCAAGAGAATTTTCGGCTTCCTCACAGCCGATGATGCAACTCGCATGAGAGGTGACTTGAAGGGAAGCGTCGGTGGGGTCTGTTCTTGAAGTTGCAAGTTTCGAATGGGCTCCGGCGTGCAGCCGGCCGGGGTGGAGGCGGAGGGAGAAGCGACGAGACGTCTTCTCATGGGGGAATAGGTGAGAGGTGGTTTGACCTGCTCTTCTTGTGGTTTGACCTGCACTTCGGGTTTGACCTGTACTTCAGGCTTGACCTGAACTGCTTGTGGTTTGACCTCAGTTTGTTGAGGTCGGACTTCGGGTTCTCGGGATCGGACTTCCGATTCTCGGGGTCGGATCTCGGCGATCGCCAGAGGTCCCTTGGTCGGCTTTACGTCTCCGTACGTCTTCGGCGTGTTCGGAATATTTTCCGGGCTACCACAGCTGTCGTACCTCGACGTGTCCTCTGAATCAGATCCTATTATGTTCCACTTCTTGCAGTTCTCTTCTAACGTGACGATAGCTGCTCTCTGTACTTGTGTCTTCTCCTCTACAACGGACCGTCTCAATCGTGTCGTCTCATCGTGTGCTTCCTTCAATTCGACCTTGAGGCGGGAATTGGCTCGTTGTAGTTCGTCGATGAGCTGGCGCTGGTTCGAGTTGGTTTCGGTGAATTTATTTTTGAGAGATGTGTTCTACAACGAGTCAGGAGAAGTGGCGGGAAGTTTGAATTTCGAAAGTCACCTCGGTCGTGAGACGTTCAACGGTGGATTGGAGTTGTGTGTTCTCTTGTTGGAGTTGCTTCAGTTGTGCGTCCGAGTTGGCCTTCTTGGTCATGCTGGCCTCCTGGATGATGCTGGCCTTCTCGAGCTCGAGCTCTCTCATCTTGACCTCTTCCATCTGTTTCCTCAACTGGTTCATCGTCTAAAGAGTTTGTGAGTGAGATGAATTGATGATCTGATGATGAAAGATGGCAATGTTGGAATCATTCGATGATGATTGAATCACACGAGTGGATAGAAGACAGAGTGTGGAGAGAGTCTCACTTTCTGGACGCGTTGTCTCTCCGCGTTGAGGTCGACCATCAGAGTACGCAGATTGGTTCTGACCATGGCCGATCTCCTCCTCTCTGCACGAGCCACCTTCTCCCAATCTGTTCCTTCATCACTCGTGTCTGATGTGTTCAATTCGGGAGCCGGGCGAATGGAGTTGTAGGTGAACTTCCTTCTGGCTCTGTTGTCGAGGGGTACTTCGTCTTGAGATCTGTCTCGTGTCAGAGGGTTCGAAGTGATGTGAAATTGGTTTTATCTCACCGGCTCGTCTGATAGACAATGGAATGACCCTCGAGATATGATGATTCGACGGCTTTGAAATTGGTCTCCAACGCGAACCATCTCCTTCGATCTGAGCGGATGGCCTGAGTTCCGAGGAGGTCTTCGTCAGTTCGGGGTGCCTCTATGTCGGAGCAGTCGGACCTCTTATCTTCATCTGATAAGGACTTTGTGATGGAAGAGTCCACGTTGAGATTCTTCCTTCGAGATAAATCAGGCATGGTGCCAGAAGAGACATTTCTTGCCACTTTCTTCTGAAACTTCATCATCCTCTTCGGGCTGCCGAGTGTCTGGTGTTTGGGGGAGCCGGGAATGGTTTGAGGGGTGTAATATGTTGGTGTCTCAGAGGCAACGAGAAGTTTAGAACCCCCACTGTTGATGTCGGAGAGGAACTCGCTCGTTCTCTCGTAAGCTAAGTTCTTGTCCTTCGATGAGGTGAACATAATCTTGACCTTGTTGCTCTTCGTCTTGCCCATGTCTTTCTATTCGTATCGTGTCGTGTGTTACAGTGTTCGTGTCTTCGTAATGGTAATGATGGTGCGCGTCGCTCCTGCTCTGAAACAATAAGGGGAGAGGGCATTAAAACCGCTTCCGATAGATTGCTCCAAAGTGTGGGTTTAAGGCTTAACTTCGTACCAAAATCTGGTCGAGTTTTCTGTATTCTCGGGAATCACATAAGATGTTGGTAAAACTGGCAGAATGAACCTTCGTGGTAGGGACAGTGCGGGAACGTGAAAATCAGGAGAGAAGTGGGTCACGCCAGCCTCGCAGCGGCCGCAAAGAGGTATGTCTGACAGGTCCTAAGCCCATATAAATACCCCTGGGCTCGGTTGGTGCTTGCTGACGCACCCGCGTGTAGTAGTCCTCAGGTTCACTTGTGGGACGAGGAAGGCAGCGCGATCGATTCGTTTCGAGCGTATTGGGTGTGAGGTCGCATCGTGAAAGTACATTTGAATGAATGTTCGCATACACGAATACTCACCGTGGTGTTCAGTGAAGAGTATTCGATTTGAACGAAATGTTCGCATCCATACCACCAATCATCCGTCGTCATCCACACACGATGATGATGAAGAGCAAAAGGGTGAAGTGTCTCCCAGTAATCTAGCTTTTGTCTCATGATTAGAAGTGGTTCTACTTGTTGTATTGTCCACTCAGTGGCCTTTTCAGGTGTCGAACTAGAGCAGACAAGGGAAACACTGCACCCCGATCGCTTCACCGAAGTGACTCAAGGTCGACCGTGTAAAATGAGGGAAGAAGAATATTATGGTTGAAGGAGGAGCTCGATCGTTGCCGGTGATCGATGACTTCACCGAATGAGTTTCTCGGATGCGAAATGACTTCACATCACGAACCGTCGCCTCCTAAAGAAGGAAGATAGATCGAACCATGACATCTGATAACGTTCAATCTGCACATCGAGGTGATGACGCCAAGCGAAGGGTATATCATTTCTGTCACTTTGAAATAATCTATGGCCAAAAATGAATGATCTACAACGAAACGCTTTTACTTCTTTTTCAGCGTAATTTTCATCTTCTTGGCAGCCTGCTGGGGTTTTACTTCCTTGACAAACGCCGTCGAGGCCGAGCTCTCTCCCTTCACTTTGTATGGATCCTCTTTATCTCTCTTCTCCTGTGCCTCCTTCATCTTCTCTGTCTCACCATCAGCACGATGCATCTTCTCGCGTCGTTTGAGGGGATGAATGAGAGGGAATCACCTTCTAAGAGGGTCTTGACGGCAGCATCACATGTGACATCGGCGACGGTCTGTCCGTTGTGATTGCGGATGAGAGTGTCCGCGTTGGCTCGTAACAAGATGTCGATCATGTCACGACTCTTCTCTAAAGAGGCCCAGTGTAAGGCAGTTTCTCCACCCTGATGATGATGGTGAGATGATGGACGATGTGATGGTGAGTGACTGCGAGATGATTGATGATGTGATGGTGAGTGTGAGATGATTGATGATGTGATGATGAAGAGTTTGAGGTGATCACGTTCGTGGTGGCATTGATGTTGACATCAGGTCGCGAGCAGATGTAACTCGCCAACTTTTGTAGTTTCCTGTCGATGTAAAATTCCTCGAACGCTCCATCTACAACACCTCTTCGCCGCCTAGAAATTCGTCAGCTCATCAAACGACACGAATACATGATCATCATGATCGTAAGACGTTAGCTCATGTGATCTTATCTTCAAAGACTCACCCAATGCAAAACTGTTCGTCCAAAGAGGTCTGGTGTGTTGACGTCTGTGTTCAGATTGCTCAACATGCGGATTGTGATGTCCTCCAATCCTTTCTCGGCGACCCAATGGATGACCGTTCTACCGTGGCCGTCCTATCCATGATCAGACTCGTGCATTGTCTGTCTCACTGGAAAGGGATGATGAACGATTTGATCGGTTTGTCATTCGGCGAGTGGTGATGTTGTCATCGTCTTTTTACCTTGGAAAGAGGGTTAGCTCCGCATGATAACAAAGCTTCGATCGCTTCGGTGTGCTCTTCGATGGCCGCCACGTGGAGCGGGCTGAAGCCATTTTCATCTAAGTCATTCAGTGCATTTGGATAACATGGGTGTGTAAATCACTCTGTATGTTGAGATCGATCGGTGTCGGCCAATCATAGCCGACAAGGTGTTTGATTAATACAACATTGCCTTGTTTCGCGGCGAGATGTAATATCTAAAGAGGGTGAATGAGATACGTGACCGTGGCACTTCTTAGAGGTATAATCACCGTATTGTGTTCGTCATCTAATGCGACTGCGATTGCAGGTGTAGGCGAAGACGCGATGGCATCGATAATTTCGTTAATATCGCGTGAAGCGAGAGATTGTAACAGTTTCTCCTTGACGTCACTCATGATTCAGCAAATTGATCATCACGACACCCAAATTTCATTGTAGACTCAAAATTCATTTTCCATTTTTTTGTCTTTCTCTTTCTCTTTCTCTCGTTCTCGATTGCAACCATCAGATGAGATGCGACAAACGATCTTCACCTCGAAAATGTTTTGAACGTTCCGCAGACGGAAAAGATCATTTCCTTCCACTCTCACCCACGATCACCCCGATGGAATCTCATCGTGCCCAATTAGAGGTTCTCACATACTACTTCCTGTATCCACAAGAAGACTCGTTGAGAGGAGAGGATGCTTCACCACCGAGAGAGCCTGATGTATGGACGAAGTTGATCAACATGCTATGTTGTGATGATGGTCAGACGACTGAGGAAGAGAAAGCAAGCATTCAGCGACGCAGATGTCACCACACGAATGGCATTCCGAATAGAGAATGATAAAGATGGGTTTTTCTGGTTGGTGTCCATGCATTTGGATCACTAATTTTTGTCGTGCATATTCCAGAAGTCGGGAGAGAAGTGATCCATTCTCAATGCACCATTTGACTACCAACCGGAAAAACCGAATCATATGATCGATCATCACCTCACACCACATACCGTCTCTAACATACGATGCATCCATATTAACTTCGTCGTTCAATCATTTATAAATAGTTGTACTGGCGATTTTCTCATCGATCGGCCCATGTATCCCTCTCAACTCATGCCTGTTCTATCCACTGTTCATCCTGCTTCGAGATGTAGAACTCGGCGGTTGGGGCTATACGTGGCGGTGATCAAGCAACCACCTCGTCTCTGCATCGTGTATATCTTCGTCCCTCTCTCGGCTTATCCATCATCGAGCATCTTGATCCTTGGAGTCCGACGACGATGTGATGGCCAGCTCTTCTGCTTCGAAGAGCCCGACTTTTGAATAAGTGAAGCGCATCCATGAGAAACGATCGAGGGTGGCTGTCGAGAATTCGGCGAATTTAGGTGCAAACCCATAACCCCCGCTTTCATTGTTTGAGGATGATGGAGACGTAGAGGTGTCTATAGGAGCAAGGATTCGGGGGCGTTCAGCTGACCACCACAAAAGTAGGACCAATATGCCAACGGGTTTTCATCAGTTCACAGGTACGTAATGATGTTGTGTCAGAACCTTGTGATGTGAGCGTGGATGGGTGAGAGTGTCATCGTTAAGATATGATGTGGTGAGCATGTGAAGCAAAGAAAGAGTGAACGATAGAATGTATTAGATTAGATTGGACGTTAATCTGCTGCCGCCTGCGTTGTAGAGAGGCAGCAGATGATGCGTCCGCCTCATCTATACCGCTCGGAAGGTCCAAGAGTTACATCACCCCGCTCAACAAGTTGGATTTGATCACTTGAGCTCTGTATCCATTGACACAATGGAGATCAGATCACCAACTCATACATTTACGTGGAAGAGAGTTCCATCGAAGAACTGTGACATATGCAACAATTCTCTGTGGTTGTCTCTCGGCTACGAATGCCACAGTGAGCATAATGGACATATGATCTACGATTCCCGACGTGATTCTTGAGCTGACGCTGTACAGAGTGTGCGATATTTACTCACAAGGGTTGTATGCCGAAGGCTGACTCAGCATGTTGGCCCAGGACCGAAATCTATCTGATGCCACACAGCTACCAGAGCGATAGCAATCAAGAGCGAGAGAGATTCTTCAAGGTGAATATAGAGTTCCTTTTTGGAGAGATTGTCATCCGCTCGGGGTGATAATCATAATGACAGGTCAATGGAGTCAAGAAGGAAGATCACATCACGAAACTCTTCTTCTCCGCAATTGACCGCAAACTGGTCGCTTTGAACGGTGAGTCCAACTTGTCTTTTGCAATGACACGAAATTTTACATTCAAGAAAAGCAGTGAAGAAAACGAAAAGAATCATAAAACATCGAAAGAGGATAGCTGAACTATTGTGCAGACGAAGGTCAGGCCTTTTCTATCAACGTGGACAATTTTCCCGAGGAATTAGCCGTCGTGAAACCGATGAAATTTCTTCCAACTCGCCAAGTGAAGCAGGTCACACCACTACATCTATTTTTGGCGGGAAAATCTGAGACTCACCCAGGTGACTGCTGGAGCAGATCACACTCTTTTTCTGACCGACAACGGCCACATCTATTCCTGCGGTGGCAACCAGAACGGTGAAATATCTCGTGACGTCATCATACGTCACGCCACGTCTTCATCATACGTCACGCCACGTCTTCAATAATGACCCCCGTACAGGTCAGCTCGGTGTCGGTAGAGAAGTGACCAACTCTCCCACGCCGATCATGATCAGCACCATGATCAATCGCATCACAGACAAGATCTGCGCCGGAGGCCATCACTCGCTCGCGCTCACCCTCGACGGTGAAAGTCAGTGAAATTTCACGATATTTCGCGTTGTAGATTGACGGCGTCAGTCTTCACGTGGGGTAAGGGAGAGAACGGCAGGCTGGGTACGGGTTTGGATGAAGACAGTTATCATCCACAGAGTTTGAGACAATCTTTCGCGTTTCCATTTCACTGGGAGGACTCTAGCAAAGCGAAGGGGTCGCCAAAGACGAACGTCAACCGCATGGCCGGCGTCACCATGATGATGAACGTCGACCGGGACCTCTATCAGACGAAAGCGATCGAAGTGCAGGTGCGACGGACGTGTAATGATCGTCATTGTGCATTCGTGATCGATCGATCGTGTGATCAGGATGATGATCGAGATCAGGTAGAAGGACAATCTTACACACCATCCGAGTCCCTCCGCAACAATCACGATTCTCTCTCGCATTCCACGTCACTCACCTCGCAGATTTCAGCCGTCACCGCAACTTTATCGAACGAAGAGGTGGGGAGATTTCATTCAAAACGAGCGAACCGAGCGAAATTTCACTGGCCCGTCTAGCTCAGTCGGTAGAGCGCACGGCTCTTAACCGTGTGGTCGGGGGTTCGAGCCCCCCGGTGGGCGCTATCTTTTTTTCGCGGCGGAATTCTTCTTCTTTGAATTTGGGCTGACGGATCAACAGATGGCCATGAGGATGATGAACGCGCTGCGTGATACGTTGAAAGCACACGAAGCACCGCACTCTCCGCAGTTCAATCGAGAAGAGGTCGTCCATCGATCCCGATCGTCTTCCATCATCATCTCAATCATCATCATCATCATCATCATCATCACGTAACTCAGTCATCACGATCTTCATCTCAATCATCATCATCATCATCATCATCAACTGAATCATCACGATCTTCATCACGATCTTCATCTCAATCATCATCATCATCTTCATCTTCATCTTCATCATCAACTGAATCATCAACAGTTACCGGTGGAGAAGAAAGTGAGACCGACGGAGATCATCAATTACACGAAGCCCGTCATCAGCTCCGTCGCCTGCGGGTGGGGTCACACCCTCGTTCTCTTCCGCTGCAAGAAGATATCCGCCAAAATCGTCGACGAAGGAGGTGAATCTATCTACAACACGCCACGTCATCACGTGACCTCCATTCAGAGACGGTGAAGGCGAGGCCGCAGGCCTCACACGTTTCCATCCTCTTTACCTTCGGGAAATCTGATTTCGGACAATGCGGGCACGGTAACACCGAGGTGGGACACGGTGAAAATCGGATGAAATTTCACCCACATGTGACAGGACGTAAAGACACCGAAGATCGTGAAGGGTCTCGAGAACAAGGTGGTCAACCAGGTGGCGGGTGAGATTTCTCGGAAATTTCGGCGAGATATCGACGAAATTTCAGGTGGATACTACCACTCGGCTGTGGTTACAGATGATGGATCGACTTTTTGCTTTGGAGCTTGCTCGGAAGGGCAATGTGGCCCAGTGGCAGACAAGTCCGTTGAGGTACAATCCACGTGAGGAATATCGGGGAAATGTGGAAGAAATTGACTCGTTGTAGACCGGTGTTCGTGGGGGTACCCTCGCCCGTACGCATTTTGACCTGCGGAAATTTCCACAACATCGTACAGACAGGTGATTTTCTTCGATTTTATCCATCTACAACGCTCTCGTCTCGCACGATGATGACGTCATCAGTGTCTGGTAAATTGTACGTGTGGGGCAGACTGTTCAACAGCAGCAAATTTGTTCCAACGGAAATGGAGAAATTGAACGGTAGGAAGATCGTTTCCATCGTAACGGGAATGATCAGTAGTCTCTTTGTCATCGGTGAGAAATTTCCGAGAAATTTCGACTGAAGAGCCCAGCGGATTCGTGTTCGGATAACGGTCAGGAGGCACCCGATGTGGAGGTGACTCGTTGTAGATCGATTAAAGGTCTCATTTTGATGAAATCGTGCAGCCACCCGAGCCGGAACCAAATCTGGGAGGCCCAATTTCTCCTCCGACCAATCCACTCCAAATCAACACCTCGGTGAAGAGAATTTTCTCGGAAATTTACCTGACGGCTCCAGGGTCTGGGAGGGATCTGGCGGAAAAATTCCACCTCGGGGAGTCCCAATTCGAGTCCCAAATTTCGAGTGTCGCAAGAGATTGCGACGGATGAGTTCTGGGGTCCGTCGACTGATCTGAACGACACACAACAACTCTTATTGCACATCAGAAAGGGTATACCTGATAACCACAGACAGAAGGTGTGACATCATCTCATCTACAACGCGCCAACACCCCTTCTATATTTTTTTAATTTTCCGATATAACTCGCCATATCGTTCATCTACAACCCGCCATGATCTCATCTACAACACGCCAATTCTTGTAGGTGTGGCTGTCTATTAGCGGCTGCACAGAATCTCTCGCCCAAGACGACAAACAATACGAGAGAGCTCTACGCGCCGCCTTTACCTCTGAAGAGATAGACAGTGCCTTGACACCCGATGGAGATCTATTGTGGGACGATCTCGTCATGAAGAATCCACATATGCTATCGGGTTACCTACCGGACGGTGAGCCCGTCGATCTACAACGAGACTGATCTATTTTTAGGATTCTCGCCTCAGAATCACAACCTGTCGGAGGAGAATCAGAAGAGGATGCAGAGGCTGCTGTGGGTTCTGTACAAGAAATCTCGACCACATTTCTCTTACTTGCACCCCATCCTGCCTGACATGAGTGAGATTTAAAATTTGAATTTTGAATGACCCGCGTAGTCTGCATACTCTTGCATTACATCTCAGAGGAACAAGCCTTCTACACGACACGATCTCTGTTCAATCAGACGAAGGTGAGACTATTTTTAGATTATCGAGCTCGATCTACAACGTTGTAGATATCGGACTTCGCTCACTTCAATATCCCTGATCTGTTCACTGCCGTCACATTGAATGCACTTCACATGTGTGCACCAGATCTTCACAGTCACATCAACTCCTTTGTAGACGACATCGAGCAGTGTCATTTTGCCTCCCGGTACCGTCTCGTTTCATTTTGTCTTCGTTTTATTTCATCAAAAACATTTCCCTCTATTTTACGTTTGTGAAATTTAAAATTTTTTTCAAATCATCGTTCTGTCTAGATATAAAATATCTCATTTTCACAAATTTGATGAAATTTCAGTTGGTTTTCCAGACTCTTCGTCGGCAGATTCCCCTACCGTGTCGTACTCCGCATTTTCGACTGCTTCGTATCAGAAGGTATCTACAACGTTGTAGATGGAACACTCACCCCCTCAGGCATGGTCATCCTCTTCCGCGTCGCCCTCGCAGTCTTTGTAAAGAATGCAGAGGTCCTCTTGAAGTGCACGAGCTTGCATCAGATCACACAAGAATTAGAGAACTACATGTCTAACTACAAAGACAACGACGTCGATATACTCGAACTGGCCTGGGGTGTTTCTTTTCGGTGAGATGCGTTCATCTACAACGTTGTAGATTGACACGGAGGCAGACGCAACAGCTGTCTCGATTATCTGAGGAGGTCGAGAGATCAGCAGCTGCCGAGTGAAATAGACAGTCTGTCCTCTATTCTCGATCACGAACAATTGGCGACACTGTGGTTGTGGCTTCCCATCAGGTACGATCTACAACGTTGTAGACTAGATCGTAATTCCGATGAAATATCGCAGATGTCAACTGGACGAACCGGTGAGAATTTTTACCACAACGAAACACGGCTTCAACCTGACTTCGCTGGTGATCGATCTCATCATCTGTTCGTTGTAGATTGACAATAAAAGGTGAATAAATGTTCGACGTTCACGCCGAGCGTCATGATCATGAGAACGAAAGAGGGACACAAGTTTGGACTCTTCCACACCGGGACGTGGGAAAAGACGGAGAAATTTCAAGGTACGGGGGAGACCTTCTTGTTCTCTATGTCACCTAAGATGAGACGGTACCCTTGGACCAAGGAGAATAATCTCTTCTTCATGGTGAGAGAGATTTATTTCCTTTTATTTCTCCTCAATGGAAGCGAAAAGTATCTGAATTGATTCGGATTTATGTGCATTCGAATGACACACATTCAGGCTTCGAATGCGATCATGATTGGTGGAGGGGGATCAGGTTGCAGCATCTACCTCGATGACGGTGAGTCATCATCATCATCAGCATTACGATGAGACATCTGTCGGCATGTCTGTCGTCTGAACACGAACAGAATTACTCCACGGCAGCTGCAATCGCAGCGCCACGTTTGATAATGCCAGCTTAACTGGAGGTGGAAAGAAAGATTTCGAATGCGTGGAGTTGGAGGTTTTTGGTTGGGAGACGATGAAGAAATAAATCTACCCCGCACAACGTTTGCAGTGATGACAAAAGAACTCTTTTAGTTCTTTGCCTCAACTCATCGAGAATATGAGATAGCATTCACAACTCTACCGGTCTGGTGATGTTCTATCGAGGTAAGAGATTGGAATGAATCATCTAGTAGAAGATCCTGCGCAGATAGAGACCTAGAACTTCAGACTTGCATGGAAGAGGTCTTATACGTACTCCTCTTTCTGTCTACCATCCGTACAGATTCTTCTACTGGGTACGTTGGATCTTTTCGACTGAAGACCTAGAACTGAAGACTCTCACACTACCTATGGAACTGTTCCTCCCTTCACTCGGAGTTCATGTCACCTTGACAGTCGGGAATTGCGATCGACACCAGCGACTCCGGGCTTAAGCGATTTTCCACCATGGTATTTCCAATCTGTAGAAAAACAGCCGCAAGTACTCATTCTTCAGAACCAATGGTCGGACGTTTCACCGTAGTAAATACCATCATGAACCACCGTTCTTGTATCGTTACTCCTTACTTTGTAGAGGCGCAGAGGTGGCAAATGTGAACGTGTAAGCCTGACGAACACACAGCACCTACTTAGGAGAGCGGTCCTTATGTTAAATTGTCCTTCGTTCCTCGTTAAATCGAGTGCGACGTAGAGAAGAAGAATACTTCTCTATGGGTATTCTTTCAAAAATGTCAGAAGAATGGGAAAGTTCAGATCCCGCACGTCCGACGATGCGCGTCTCGTAACAACCATCCATTATAAAAGAGTATACACCAAGGAATGGACATTAAGAAGCTGATACACCCTGAACCTCTTCACGTTAGAGATCAAGGCGTGGACGGATATCGCCAGTTTCTTCTCTCGAGGAGCACATCTGCGACGCGAAGAGGTGCGATGGACGCATGCATTTTACATGGTGTCGCAGTCTGAGCGGCCACAGGAAGAATCTTCACTCCAGAACAAAGGTGCAAACTACTGAGTCATTACGACTCCGATCCTTATCCTGATCTGCAGAAGAGAAGAGAGCTCGCGGAGGAGATGAAGACAACGGCGAGGAGTGTACAGATATGGTTTCAGAATAGGAGACAAAGGGATGCACTGAACAGAGCTATGAATAAAAATGTATTGATATGAGGTGCTTCACTTTCTGTGGATTGTCATCGTCCCCACTGAAGATCGAAATCCAATTATTTGAAGAGTGTACCTCTCAGACATCCAAACATAGACTCATAACCAATACATGTGGCTCAAGAGTAGCATCTCCTGACCCGGCCCAATTTACAGAAAGATCAATCGTCTTGATGCTGGTCTCGCTTGAACAAATTCCACCGTCCTGCCATCAAAAGAGGACATACCAGATTAAAACAGCTTCTCACTCTCTTCAGCCAATGAGGTGACCGGCACGTATATTTGCTCCGTGATGAGAAGATGATAGAGATCATCAAGTGCAAAAAGGATGCAATGTTTCCACCAATCTAGCTTTAGTCTCATGATTGAAATATTCTGGGTTTGTTGTATTGCCCACTCAGTGGCCCTTTCGGGTGTCGAGTTAGAGCGGACAGGGGAAACATTGCATCCCGATCACTTCGGCGAAGGGAGGTGGTGTCCACCGTTCAAAACGGCTCGAGAGAATTATTATGGTCACTCTTACTGACCACGGCTGACGATCGGTAATGACTTCAGTGAATGAGTTTCCCGATCGCGAATGATGACAGCATCATCGGCGGAGAGTAAGAGGGTGACTCAAATAAGGAAAAGTTGTGTGCATCACAATCGATGCACAATCCACAACTTGATCTTGAGTCACGTCCTGGTACCGAAACATACAACCGTTAACAAAATCGCCCACCGGGGGGCTCGAACCCCCGACCACTAGGTTAAAAGCCTAGCGCTCTACCGACTGAGCTAGGCGGGCAACTGACTCCGCAGATCTGTGTGTGGTTGTGTAGAACATGATTTGCGTAATATCTAAGTGACTTCGCATCATTCTACACGGCTTTATATCTTCTATATGGTTCACACCATTCTTTATCATTTCACATGGATCTCTTGCCCGACGATTCCCTCCACCTCTCGTAGAACTGTATCGTCTCACGCGTGATGCCGGGACTCAACTCAGAGAACACCTACACCCTCTCAACTCCATGTGAAACCGTCTCGTCTCACCCAGTAGAAGTGACTCAAGTTCAATTCTTCACAGTCGATGTCTTCCTCTAACGCTCTCAGACTCGCCTCCCTCACAATCGACGCACACTCTGCTCCTGAATAGCCTTGGCTCATCTCGGCCAGAACCTGACCGACGTTGACTGGCTGGTTGTAGTCCGTGAATCTCACCTCGGCCGTGACTTCTGCAGCGTGGGGCACGCTGTGGAGGGACAAGTTGAAGATTTCCCGCCTAGATGATATGTCTGGGGGCGACACATACAAAATGCGATCGAATCGTCCGGCGGCGAGTAGGGCAGGGTCCTGGGGTGGGTCAGAGTGGCTCGTTGTAGATGAGACTTACCATCATGTCTGGGCGGTTGGTCGCGGCTACGATTGTGACGTTTCGCATCTGCTCGATTCCATTCATTTCGGATAAGAGTTGGCTGATGACACGATCAGAGACACCACCACCTCCTTCTTGGTCACGTGACCCGGCCAGAGCATCGATCTCGTCCTGAAAGGGTGAAGGAGAATAAAATGAAATAAAATGATATAAAGGATACGAAGAAGATGATGGATGGTGAAGCGGCTCGGGCTTTTCGGAAGATCTCCCTCACGGCCCTCTCGGACTGTCCGACGTACTTACCGTACAACTGTACCTCCCGTCAACCCCCGAGAGAAAAAAGGCGGGAACGGGGTTCCAACTCACTTCAGGCCCTTTCACCGCGATAAAATTGAGACCGGCCTCGGTGGCGAGAGCTTTTGCCATGAGCGTCTTAGAGCAGCCGGGAGGTCCATACAATAGTAAGCCCTTCGGTGGTTCGACTCCCAACCGCTTGAAGGCCTCCGGATGCTGTGACGTGTTCAGTTTTGGCGGGAACGGGGTGTCACCCACCCTCAGGGGTAGCTCGATGGCTTCGCGGAGTTTCATCTTCACGTCGTCGTAGCCTCCGATGTCAGTCCAGAGGACCTTTGGTACCTAGAAATTTCGTCGATATTTCACAGAAAATGTGGATGAAAATTCCGGGAAATTCCTGACCTCCACCGTGACTTCACGCATGGCACTGGGTATGACGTCATGTCTGGCTGATTGTAGATCATCGAACGTGATGGTTAATTTATCGATGATGATCTTTCCGTCGTGTTCGACTGCAAGGGGTCAATCTACAACGTTGTAGAACGATCGTCACCGGACACTCTCTTGAGGGCCCTCATTCCTGCCTCTTTACACAAGACAGACAGATCAGCCCCGACGTACCCGTGCGTATCTGCAGCCACCTTCCGTATCTACAACGATCGTCAATGAACGGTTCTATGACATATATAATCGAATGATCGTATTTTTATGAGTTATCTTACTACACTGTGAAGTAGAATGATGTCGTATTGTATTTCGTTCGATTTCAAAGGATAAATTCACCTCATCATCAGTGATGACGTGAGACGCTCGATTCAAATAAACCTTCAAAATCTCCAGTCTCGCCTCGGCCGTCGGTATCGGTATCTCGATCTACACCGTTGTAGATACATCCCTCCCAACGAACCCCACCTCCTTATCAAACCTGCCGGGGCGTCTCAGAGCGGGATCTAACGAATTCGGTCGATTCGTTGCCCCCAAAACAAAAACTTTCTTCTTCTCGTTGATGCCATCGAGTAAAGTTAAGAAGGCACCCGTCACTCTCTTCTCCATCTCACTAGTATCCTATTCAAATTCAATCCTAACATAATAGATGTATTACTCGTCAATATATTATATAAGTATATAAGACTTATGTTACATATTTAAATAGATGTATTACTAGAGTGTAATTCGATGGTGTCAACAATATCTCTGTCTCGTTTTTGTCGATAAATGTACTCACGGTGTTGCGGGCACCGCATACGGCATCGATTTCGTCGACAAAGATGAATGCGGGAGACTTCTCTTCTGCTTCTCTGAAGATGTTCCTCAGCCTGCCCTCGCTCTCACCGAGGTAGCTGCCCAAAAATTCGGGCCCGTTGATGACTGTGATGTGTGCATTGCATTGTGCGGCGATGACCCTCGCTATGAGAGTTTTCCCTGAAATTTGTGTGAGGAGGAAAAGTCGATGAGAATTTACCGGTGCCCGGGGGGCCGTACAATAATACACCCTTGGGTGGACTGATACCTGCGAATTCGAATGAGTGGGGACTACAACGAGACGGATTACCGTATTGGGTTAAGAGTTCGTTGCTGTTGAATGCCAAGTTGACGCTCTCCATGATGGTTGAGATCTGGAGACTGAGACCTCCGATGTTACTGTAGTCTAATTTGGCCTCTTCTTTCTGCTTTTCGATCAGTTCATCACCTCTCATGATGATCATCTGATCGACTGTCTCATCAAGCTGATCTGATCGTGATGATGAACGATCAAGTCATGCTCACGGTGAAGAATGAATCGTGTGGAATTTCTCACCTCAGTCTTCTTCTTGGCTGGTTGTAGATTAAATGAAACCTGAGTGGCGGGTGTGACGGCGAAGGCAGATACCTCTCCCCTTCCTCCACTGGTCTTGACGCCGTCGATCTTGAATCTGCGAGGTCTCCCGCTCACGCTCGCGAAGAAAGTGTTCTCCTTCACGAAAAATCTCCCCTCTATGTTTATCAGGAGATGATTCTATGTTCATGTGATCTCATCATCATGATGCATGAGGTGATGGCATATGTATGTAGAACGAGATCGACTCAATCTTGAGTCTCACCGATCTGCTGTGACAACAACAACGACATGAGTCCCGGAGGTATCCTCTTTAGCTCTTCTTCCAGTGATTTCTTATCGGCATCACTCGTGTTGGGAGGATACACAACGTCTACGGACATTTCTGTCGCTGATGGGATCGACATCTGATGGCATGCATTTCAGATTGACGCGATCGATGAAAAAGGATGGATCACCTCATCTACCACGAGGACTTGTAATTGTTTTCCAATCTCGATTTCACTATTCTCTCTGATGGTGAGATCCATGCAGATCTCTGTCGGGAGTGTCAGATGAAGAGAGTGGAAATGATACTCACGATTTTCGGCGATCTTTGCGGTTGGCCAAGCTAGTGCATAGAAGGGGACGCTCTGCGATCATTAATACCATCGAAATATTGACATATGATGTGATGTGATACGATGTTGCACGATGTGATGATGGGAAAGCTTGACAAACCTCATCATCATCGGCCGATAGACGAACGAGTCCACCAGTTCTAAGCGCCATGCTTCTCATGGTCCTTTGGTGGATGTATACGATGCCCCTCACCTTTGCGGGGGATCTGATCAGACCAGGTATGGGTGAATGGATTAATTTTCTCCTCATCTTTTCCATTCTGATCTGCGTTTCACATCACATCACATCACATCGCACCTTCAAACAACGAGTCATTCACAAACAGCAGAAAACAATCACCGATTCACACATCATGACGCTGGAAGAACCCAAGATAACCCATCGAAAGCGAGAGACAGAACATGAGACGACACCACAAGAAGATGTGATTCCCGTTCCTTCCATAGATGAACAATTCGACTCAGCTCCTCTACCATCACATTCAGATACGTCTGATACGTCTTTAGCGAGAGAGTTCGCTGCAAGCCTGCAACGATTCGGCATCGATCCTAAGGTATGAGTCATTTCACCGTCATCGTATTCCGAATCAGACACGCTTACAGATCGTCTCTCGATTCGAAACACAAGAGTTTGACAGAGGATGGGATTTTAAAGAAGTAGAGCCAGATGTGAGTTCAACTCGACAATGGCCAAAACACGTTGTGACGAATTCACAGGTCATAGACAGACAACGGAAAGAAGCCAACATGTTCGCTCGTTGCGTCGAATTAGAAGAGCAGCTGGAACACATCACAATCGAGAGTGTCAGGCGAAGACACGAAGAGGAGATCGAAAACCTCCGTTTTGAATTAGACAATATTTGGAAAGAACGGAGGACGACCGGCCTTCCAGAGGAAGAAGAAGAACAATAAACGTGTATAGATCGATCATGCTTGTGTGATGATGGTTGTCCTCTCGCTCGAAAATACACCACTTTATTGTCAATCTACAACGCTGCAATTCCACGAATGAGTCAGTATCACAGACACAGTAAGGAAGATACTGTGATTATCTTCCATTCGTGTCGACTCAGACTCAGACTCACTCAGACTCTTTATCTCATCACGATGATAACCAAATCGGACTCTCTGGGTACATTCACTTCATCACATGATGGCCATCTGACATCACAAAGCCTTTCTCAACTCATGGATAGACAACCGCCGACGAGTCGCCGAGAAACGTTTCCGTTATCCCCAACAGGGAAAGAGTCAAGAGGAGGTGCCAACACACGAAACCTCGAGGTCGAGTTCAGATCAGACACCCATTCAAGACAGTCGACCCAGCGTGAGTCCATCTTCTCATCCACCCATTCAACTCCCCAAACGATGAACCGATCGCAGGCCGCCCGCGCTCAATCCCCTCCGAAAAAGAGACACGCGCCTCTTCTCCATACAAATGCAAAGACGAACGGTGCTACGGAGGATCCAGACACGTTCACCACGAAGAGGAAGAGAGAAGAGGGAGTAGGCGAACAGCTGAGCGATCTCCTGAGGACGCCGTCGGCCCATCCATCAGAAGACATCGTGGACAGTCCATCAGACCAGTATCCAGCGTTCTCACCTCCAAAGGTGTCATCTCTCTTCTCTCTTCTTCATCTCAACACGATCACAGATCGAGCCAAAGAGGATGAGAATATCATACACTCCTCAACACAATGTGACTCGCGTACCACCTCCCCTTAATGTGAGTTCGTGGTACCTCTCGTCCCTCATCTGATCACAGTGTCCCATGGAAGTTCACTTTAAAGAGTCTCCCATTCCCAAGCTGCCCTTTCAACTCTACAACAGCCACATACAAGTCCAACTTCCAGTCAGAAAAGACGACGATATCTTCTGTTACGATAGCGAGCAGGTCATCACATCACATCACTCTAGACATCACATCACTCGAAACACATCACATCACTCGAAACACATGACTCTATACACATCACATCACTCGAAACACATCACATGATCATGTGACGAACCTCACGCACCATCATCTCACCTCCCGATCAGATCATGAAAGAGTTCACTCACATGAGACACGAACACGTCAGCAACGACCGTCTGACCGGCCGCGACACCGTAGAGTGGTCCATTCGCAAGAGCCGTAAGACGGCGAGACAGCTGAGCGAAGTGTACAGGAGAGAAGAGGAGGACTTTGCCCAATGCTTCGATTCAGAAGAGTCTCTGTGATACACATTTATAGCAGCTCACACTTTTTCTCACACACTTTCGCGGTGTGTTGCCAGTAGTTTAATTTGTAATCTCTCGCCATTTTCTATTTTTCTTCAGTTTTTTGTCTTGAAGAGATTGATGTAGAAAGATTCAGGAAAAAAGACGAATGGGAAAAAGAAATTGTGAATTTGAGAAAATATTTTGTTGATGAAAAAAGATGGATTTGAAGAAATCTCTCACCGTGTAATCGTCTCCGTACTTGTCTACCAACTTTTGAAAGTAGATGATCTCTTCTTTCGTCAACTTCTTCTCGTTCGGTGCTGTGGGTTGAACAGCCAGAGCTGTGAGAGGATGAGGATGTGATCGACGGGTGAGAAGGTGTGATGTATGCTTCGAGTTATGATGATGTGATGTGAGAGAATTCACCGTCTAATTTTGATGGTTTGACGACTGGCTTGGAGAAGTGTGATTTACCCATCAGCTGCAGCTCTTCCTCGGAAATCGAATCGACCTGCTCGATCTCTAATCGAACCGTCAGAACTTCCATCAACGATCGATTCATCAATATGTTTCGAAAATATAGACATCGCATGTTGAACTCACTCTTGATGGGAGCCCACGATCCGAGTCGTCTCATGTCTTCATTGGTGTTGTTGCTAAGGCCCAGGGACTCTATGTTTTGCTTGAACTTCTTTCCCTGCTGCCAGTGCTCCTTCAACTCGAGGGGAATGCTACTGGGAGCTTTATATTGAGAGGGAGCTCTGACTCTGTTCTGGTGGACTTTTCCGCGACGTTGTCTCTTCCTCTGTGCGACTCCCATTTTATGCGATGATGTGAAATGAGAAGGAGGTGAGAAATATCGAAGACTAAATTTCATCGTCTACAAATCGTTCAACTTGAACTATTCAGCAGCAAGTAGAGTGAGATGAAGATAGATGGTGCACGACCTTACAGATAAAATCACACTCCTACGACATCAATCATAGGTTTGAAGACGATAGACGTGATGCATCGCGCCAGTGATGTCTCTTGATACAACATAAATCTTCATTATTGCAGTGAGATATTACTACCGTGCTTCTGATGTTTCTGACAATACAACTGTCCTCCATTGACATAAGCTCTCGATCGGATGGCTCTCATCTTCTGCTTTCCCGAGGGAAGTCCTCTCTGTACGTTGTCGATCTGTATGGACACCTGCTCAACGTCAGTGTGGATGCTCTCATCGCGTGACGATCACCTCTTGTGCATCGAGGTGCTGATCACAGGTGTTACAGGCCAGGCAGTGAGCGTGCCACCTTCTTCCGAACAGGTGAATGACTCCCGGATCAACTGAAGTCCTCGGGAAAGGCCGGATAAATAGCTGTCCACCCATCATCAGATCTCCATCCATGATTGCGATGACGGATGATGATGATGATTCACCTGATCCCGGTTCCAGGGTGCATCTTCTTGTGGATCACCTTCCATCATGTTGTTACACTTGGGGCAGAAGTGGAATGCGCGGTAAAAATGCTCCAGGCAGAACAATTGACCGTCTAATCCCTCGTAGATGGTGTTATCACCGAACGGAGACTTGCAGACCGAGCAGACGGTACACTTTGTGTGCCACTCTTGACCTGAGAAAATTCTCAGATATTGAAATTTCGGGTTACGCACCCTTCGATGTGACAGCGTGAGCGTCTGAGCGGTCAACGTTCTCGCCGCAGCCACCACAGCCTGCCACCTGAAGATTTCAGAGAATATTCCGTGAAATCTCTCTGAATATTCACCATGTCTGAACCGGATGCAGATTGCACCGTGCTGCCGTAGCCTCTCGATAGAGCTCGACTGTCCTGCTACAACCCGTCAGTTTCATTCGAATGAGTCTCCCTCACCTTCTCCATCTCGCTGTGGGTTCTCACCACGAGGGAATTTTGATCCATGGAGCTCTGCTGGGAAATGAGAGCGGGAGGGGCGTTCATGACTTGAGAGTCCATGTTACTCTTTCTCAGGTCTGATAGAGACATCTTCGAATGGCTTTCCTTCTTCTCGGTCGAGTTGAACAGAGCCGGAGCTGTTGGAATTTGAGCGGGAAAACAATAAAATGAAATAAATGATTCACCGTCGCGGATGGGCGTCTTTTCTTCTCTCTTTCGCGAGAAAGTGCGGAGGGAACCACCGTAATTGGGCTCAGTCTTCAGAGCTTGAGTTCCTCTTAAAGTCCAGAAGGTGCTATTGTTCTTCTGTTTCTAAACTCCTTGGTCAGATGATGATGCATCGTGTGATGGTGATGAACTCACGTCTTCGTAGTCGAATGTGTTCATGTTGTCCTTCTTACGTAAAGTTCTGAAAACACTCGAGAGACCTCCCTGATCATCATGAGACATCATCCGACCGCCGTCACATCTCACCTTCTTCTTCTCCTTGTTCGGACGAGGTCTGAATTCTGCCAGCGTATTATTCGCAGCCTGCGAATCCTTCTTCGGAGTGGGAGGTAGACCGGTCCTACCCCAAGTCAACCGTGAAATCTCGATGAAATCTCACTTTGCATGTTCGTAGAACGCCGCCACGTTACGTTTGGCACTGACCGCACGGCTCAGTCTCCTGGGGGGCATGCTGATAGGTCTCCTCACGTCTTCTCCCTTCTACAACGAGTCAAAACAAACTCCGACGTACTCCGACATACCGATGGAGGTGGTAGCCTCTCACTCTGTGCCCCTCTCGATTGCATGAGGCCCACGCCAATGGGTGACCTCTCGCTGGGAGCCGGAGTCGTGATAGAGTCCAACGTGCTGACCAAGTCAGCTCTACGTCTCTGCAAGCTGATGATGGCGCCTTGTAGAGCGTCGACCGAGTAAGGCATGTGAGCGGGAACACTGTACGGGAGGGACATCATCGAATCCATCAGTCCCTCGGCCTCCCAGCGTAATTGTTTGATCTACAACGAGTCAATTTGGCTCCACGTGTGAAAAGAGTGTATCACCTGTTCTCTACATTTGAGCCACAAGTTGTTGTCTGAAAATTCCTGAGAAGAAGATACTTGCTCGATCGATTCGATGGCTCTCAGCAATTTGTTCGCGTGGATCTGAGTTTCCGTAGCGGTCACCGCCGCTACGCCTGCATCCGTCAATCTACAACGCTGTAGATGGACCCCTTCACCTCCGATGGTGTAAGTGTGGATGCTGCGCAGCACGGCGGCCAGTCGACTGCAGTGTCTGTTGATGGCACCGCACATGTCTTCTACACTGCTGCCGGTGGTGTAATCCATCGTGTCATACTGTTGAGACACCATCTTTGGTGTAACTACCTTTGGTGTAACCATTTTTGGGGTGGCCATCTTGGGTGTCGACACTTTAGGCGTCGACATTTTAGGTGTCATGGACCTACTGGCCGTGACTCGTACTTGTGATGTCTTGGGGGAGATCTGTGATATCTTGGGGGTAACCTGTGATATCTTGGGGGTGACCTGTGATATCTTGGGGGTGACCTGTGATATCTTGGGAGTCATCTGGCGCGTCAGATCTGAGTCAACGGTGGTGGGTTTAGAGGTTGACTTGTGGATGTCTTGAGAGCTCCTGGCTACGGGTATGACAATCTCATCTACGGGTGGAGGAGGTAGAGGTAGTGTGGCGTAGTAATCTGGACAGTTGAGCGTTGTAGACGGACGTGCGGTACTTACCATCTGACATCTCCGAGGGGTCCAATTCTTCGCCCGAACTCGAATTTCCGACGTACTGCACGATGTTACCCTCACATTTGCGCGGGAAAATTTGGCGGGAAAAGTCTCACCTCTAAGATATTGGAGGGACCCCATCGGACTTGAATTTCACCAGAATCTCTCTCTAATTCTGCCGGTATGACCTCACTGTCTGTGTAGGCTTCGTCGTGGTACATCACGTCTCTCGGTACATCCTCCTCTTCCTCGGAGCTTACGTCGGGGTACGCATCGGAGTTCGGGGTCGGTTCGGGATCGGACGTATGCTGCGTACGTAACTCCTGGGTGGGGGTACGTACGATCTCGGACATACGCTCCAGGTTCTCGTCGATGATTTTTTGCGTCTGTGAGATCTCTTCTTGGGCAGGGACAGGCTGCATACCGTCAGTCTACAACGTTGTAGATCGATTCTCACCTCCTCTTGTCCCCTAGCTTGGACGTCAGCGGGAGAGGGCTCTATGTTTTGGGGAGTGTCCTTCTTCTCGTGGGGTGATGCGAGCTCTCGTGTGTCCTCATCTTTCAGTTGTTCGGCTTGGTTGGTGATCGATGCGAGATAAGCATCGAGTAATTCGATCTCTCTCGTGAAGTCATCTTTGTCTCTCACGGCCGGCTTGGGTATCTGGTTGAAGTCAATCGTGATTCACGTATGCAGGAAGCGATGATGGACATCACCTCCGCTTGATAGACGGCGGAAGGCACTGGCTGAATGAAGCCCGAGAGGTCGAATTGGACGACTGGGAGGTCCCACTCATCAGAAGTTGAAGGTTGCAATCGAAGTGGATCGGACTGGCATCCGTCAGATCATCAACGAGAACACGTGGACACTTGAGAGAACAAGGTGATGACTCACGACTACCATTATGATTGAAGAAGTTTGATACGTGCGTGGGTGATCGTTTCGTGAGGTGTGGTAAGCTAGCTAAGAGTGTGACTTCATCTCTGATGAAACTTGTTTCCACAGGAGGTGGAAACACATCCAGCATTCGGAGGATCACCAATGGAGGACTCCTGCTCCCGGTCAGAGACGCAAGAATGGATTTTCATACGGCAGGTCCAGAACTTCTCTTCTGTCCCACACTTGGGACAATCACGATGATTCGGACGATGGGAAATGTAACAATCTTCACCAGGCTACACCTACTATAATTCTGTTGAGACGAGTTCTTTCCAGTAAGCGCTGACTGTAAGTAACTCGGTCACAAATCATCCTGATCTGGCTCTCAAAAAATGTGATACAGAACTTCAAGCCTTTGTAATTATCGAATAGAGACGTACTTCTGTTGAACATAGAGGCACCCGAGGCATGGCGATCGATAAAATAAATCATCCAGCATCAGCTTTTACTTTTTTTATCGGCTCATTTTCATCTTGCGTCTCTGACTTATAACTCTCCTGACCGAATCAACAGCCTCTATCCAAGCGGCAGGCCCTTCTCAAGCGCTTCTTCTTTCATCCGTGACCTTACCTGGTTCCTTTAAGGGAAACCTTGGAGGCAGCTCATGTCACCCGCCCGGGCCCTGGTTCACCCTCGGGACATTTTTTAACCATTCTTCCATCAGCTCACAGCTGCAGACCTCCATCGCTTTCAAACGCAGACTTTATCCTCCAGATCACAAGAGTAGGGGGGGAAGTGTAGCTGTTGGTCTATCAATTCTTCCACAGTTGTAGAGATTTCATCCGATTGCCGGGTGAGGGAAAAAGTCACGCCAGACGCAAACTCGCCTGGAAGACGGAAGAACCAACCACAAGAAAAGAAACAGATCCACAACAGGTGAAGTCACGTCCTCTTTTGGTTCCATAAGGAAAATCAGGGATTGATACAAACATCAGACGCAAACAGATAGAGACACGAGATGATGATGACACAATGGTCCGGAGAGCTGCCGCTGACGGCAGAATATAAGATATATGGAGAGACGAGAACGTCTTCCTTCTTTGGATCATCTTCTTTCATCGTGAGTTGATATGAAACTCCGATGTCAACTCGTGACCCACACCTCTATAGAAGAACCTCGTTACAGACGTCTCCAAGCTGTGGACGTCCATCAGCAAGGAGAAGATCAATGTATCCAGGGTAATCATCTATTCCCTCCGATCATTACGACGGCTGACACCGATTACAGCCGTTGGCAGTCGAAGAAGGTGATTTGGGGGACTTGGAGTTATTGTTGACCAACCGCGACGTCCTCTTTCACCTCCTCTCATTGTTACGTCCTAAGGACCTCGCCAACCTCTGTCGGGTGTCTCGCAAGATGAACTTTTATGCCTCTCACAACTACGTGTGGAAGAGTCTATTCGATCGTGAGAAGAAGAAGGCACCGAGGGAGCTCATCGAGAGGTTATCCTACAGAGAGCTCTACCAACACATCTGTGAGCTCCAAACAATTTTATTTGATTTTAATCTTCTCAGTCCGATGGGAGTGGGATGATGCCAAGAAGAGCACAGGACTATCACTCGTTGATGACTCCATCACAGCCACACGTCCACAACAAGAGAGTCCAGCCAACCCATGTGTCATGTCTAAATTACCTTTCAATCGCATCAAGGACTCTTACGAGGTTTGTCATCTTCTCATCTCCCATCCATTCTGATGTCCATCACACGTCACGTTCATCTTACATCTCACATCTGTCCATGTTGTTGACATGCTGCAGGTCACCATCCGAAACAAAGGCACTTGGCTCGGTATCGGCGTCTCAGATTCCAACCTACGGTTACAAAACGAGAGCACTCTCGGCAAGCAACGACACGGCTTCAACAGCGCCTTCTTCTGCCAAGACACCACCGTCCTGCAGACGAAAGGACATTTAGACGTCCAAGTGCAGCAAGCATTACAGACGGGAGACCGATTAAAGGTGATCTATTGTTTCACGTGACATGAAGAATAAATCGAATTGAAATACGTTTCTGACGCTCTACAACAGGTCAAGATCGATTTCGAGCAGAAGAGAGTGTTATACTACCGAAACGGCAAGCTGGAAGGAGTGGTGAGAGGAGATTCAAGCTGAAGAGTTCTAAAGAGGGTAGGTCAACTCGAAGGTACCACTCAAAGAGGGAGAACTGTATCCAGTCGTGAACCTCAGTTTCACATCTTCCGTATCATTCGTCAATTCATAGGAGGATTTGCTAGAAATCAACTGTTGTAATGACCGAGGAGGCACGGAGAAATGAGAGCCACCTATAAACTGTATCGATATGTAGTATGGGAGAATTCTTCGTTGTAGTGCGAATTTCATTTATTATCGTACAGTGCAGCATCAGAGCAAGGCGAGGGCGGTGAATACAACGAAGAAGGACAGAGTCACGGCCGAATTCGCTCCGCTCGATTTCAATCTATCTTCGTCAGCTAAACCTTAAAACCTCGTCTCACCCTTCTTGTACCGTGCCCGTCTGTTGTCCGACCGATGTTACCGGTGACACGTAAGTGTACACGATTTCCTTCGCCGCGCCAGCGTACAATTGGGCGGGAACGGTAGAGAACCTCACTTGACTGAGAGAGATATCGAAGACATTGTTGGCCAAGACATCAAATTCGTTATCATAAGTAGGACCGAATGTGAGCCGGTTGAAGTTGTTGTTTGATTTGAAACCTGAGAGGGGTAATCGCACGAACGTCCATCTGTCGTCGACGAAATAGTTTGGCGTGTAGCCTTGCAGCGGCTGCGCATTGTAGCCGGAGTCGCCTTGAGCGGTGAGTTGTAGAACGATGGTAGTGTTGGGCGTGGCGGACTTGACAAAGAATTCCAACGAGACGAACCGACTGGGGAGTTTCCTGAGAGTTGTCAGTGATATTTCATGATCGAATGGGATTCACAATGTCATGTCGCTGAAGCCAAAACCATTGGAGTTATCGTTGGTGAAAGTGAGAGATTGACCGTCACACATGGAAGACATAGTGTCGTTGTCGATGTATGAACCGGCGTCACTGTAGATATCGAACTGAGCAGAGCCTGACTCTGTCAGAAATCGTCACGAGAGAGTAATTCACCGTTGTAGACGGGAATTGTCTCGTACGACGGCTTACAAGGGGGCACGTCAGATGCATCCGCGGGTGCCCAGGTCTTGCCGTCAGTATCTTGCATCTTCACCTCTCCACTCAGTAGCTGTCGCACGTCAGTTCACGTGTCGATTACGTCATAACACGTCATCACTCACGATCTCCCCCGTCATTGTTGATCTGGCCATCAACTGCAGGCCGCCTGCGTTCACCTTCTCCCACAGCCTTCTCGTCAATGGAATGACGAATGACACACCCAAGATCTTGTCTCTCAGCTCGTCAGACACACACTCGTTGTTCACTGCAAGGCAGAAGTTGTAGTCCAGTCCTCTGAGGTTGTGGTACAGCTGATAGGCCAGGCGAGGTGCGAGGTTGCGGTAAGAGGGATAGAGCTGGAAGAAAGCAGTGCCAGCTGCATCTTTGGGTCCCTACGATGTCATCAGATGCGATGACGTCGTCGTTGTATGATGCAACGCACCAGAAGGTCGGCACGGAACAAGTCGTGACGGACGGCCTTGGGCAGAGCTGCAGGCTGAGGGGCAATGGTAGCCTTACCCGATCTTCTGCAGTTGGTACCGCAAGAGGCAGTCACCTACAGATGGATCAGTGTACAGATATTCCACGGTCTCAAAATCTCACGGTAGTCTGTTGTCCTTGATCAAATGGAGTCTGATATGCGTCAATGACATATTATTCCTTATCACTCACAATGAAGAAGTAATCGCCGGCTCCGCTGCCACCATACTGCTGCTCAGTATCGGATGACAAGAGGATATACAGCTTCTCCAGGCTCGAGTCGTAGTAGTACGTGTTCCAGCTCAGATCTTCGTACGTGTTCACCTGCTTGTGCTTCACTGTAGGGCTGTACTCTCTATCAGCCTTGACGACGGATGATGCTATGACTCACTCGGACGTGGTGTAGCTGGTAACGATAGTGAAGGTAGTGCCCCTTGGATAAGCAATAGAGAAGATGACCCATCCGTTCGATTTCGTGCATTGTCCCAGCGTCAGAGTCAGAGAACCGAAAGACTGGAAGATCGAGCCAGTGCTATTGTGGTTGATGATCTCGTAGTGACCACCGTTCATGAAGGCAGTGTAGACGTACCACGACTTAGCTCCATCCGTGCTCTCTGTGTTACGTCAATGGATGTGGCAGTCTGACACTTACGTAAGAAGTGTACGTTAGTGATGGGTGTTCCCATGGGAACGAATCCAACGGTCAGATCAGAGAAGAGATTGACCACTGCCTTTCCTCCGAAGTATTCCATCTGGTACTGGGTGGTATCCGATTGTTCCGGTATCCACGGAGATTCTTTTATCTGCACGATTGAGATGACGTCGTATGTGATGTCATCCACTTACGTCGGCTGAGACGGTCATGTGAGAGAATCCGTACTTGAACCAGTTGCACTGATAGCCTGGCCATGAGTCCTTGTATGTACACTCTGGCATCTGTGCATGTCAGATGAAATTCAAGTCGACGTATCTCACAGTGCCGAATCCAGGCATCATGCCGAGAACGTAAGCTCCACCCTTCACACCTGATGACGTCATCACACGTCATACGCGTATCGTACACGTACCTGTCATGGTACCATCGTCCAGGATACCGTCTCCTTGGAACGTGTAAGTTCCGAACCAGAAGGGAAAGGCAACGACTTCAGAGTTGATCAGGGTAGAGTTGAGCGCCAGCCATCCCTGCATCATCGTCACACCTCATGATACATCAAAGTAAGCCAATACATACCGGAGGCGAGTCCCAGCCGGGTCCGTTGGCTGTCACAGTGTCAGTCACGTCAAAATATTTCGACGAGATGACGTCTCAATACAACTTCTACTCACTCGATCCACTCCATGCCTGTTGTAGGTCAGTCATACGTCATCATATCACTTGTCATCCACTCACCCCGTACGATACGACCGAATCCGTAAAGTTGATGAAAGTGGAATCTACAACGGTCAATCCATTTCCCACGTCATAGTGTGTGACTCCTCCAATGGGAACCACTTCTCCCGAGGCAGATGGAACAGAGATACCGCGATCGGTGTTGGGTAGACCCCTGTGATGATGAGGATGACGTCATCGTTGTAGATCGACTCACACATTGTCAGATCTTCCGATGAAAGTCCAGTTGACCGCTGCCTGAGTGTTGATGGCATCGAAACCTCTGCCGAAATCGGCCACGACAATATCCTAGTGACGTCAGATAACGACATGACAGGCCATCGCACCCTCCAAGTGGAAGGTGAACACCCTCTCGTCCACACTGCAGGTCCACGGATCTACAACGCGTCAACTCTGAGGGACGTCCTCCGATATCCTCACCTTGTAGATGATCATGTCACTCAATACGAGAGGAACTTTCATCCAGTCAGCGAATGGAGGACCACTCGTGGGCTCCCAGCCACCGGCATCCAGATTGCCTTCGTCATCTACTTCCATGTTGGAACACTGTACACCGTCCTGGTAGATCGTGTGGATGACGTTGCCACGGAAACCGTTGGGAGGTAGAGATGTACGACGAGGGTTCATCACTGTCTGGTCGGGCCAGAAGACGGCAGACTTTCTCAGCGGGTGGGGTGGCATGACGAACCAGAAACCGATGAATGCTCCCGAGGCGACTGTATTGACGTGTCAGAGTGATGATGGTGACGTGTGATGACGTCACCGTTGTCGATGAAGGTGTTGTTGGGGTTGGAGATCTGATGGATGTCAGGGGTGAGAAGTCGATCGAGGCTCACCCAGAAGGCACTGGCTTGGCTGTCTGAGACCAACAGAGGCTTAGCCATGTTCTGAATGCGTGCTCCCCAGTTGCGTATGAACTGATTGCCATGCTCTCCTCCTGCCTCATACTTGAGTCTGCAGCGATGAGTGATGAGAGGTCACCATCTTCTAAGAACCAGCAGTGACCAAAAGTGTTGTAGCCGATGTTGTCTTGCAGTGTGATGCCGTGTGTCTCGTGCACAGACACGCATCTCTGACAGCAGTCGTGTATGGATGATGCAGACACAACGACGTTCATGCCGAACATGAAGCGAGCCAAGTGAAAGTGAAGAGGGTATCTGTTCGATTCATTCGGTCCAAGATGGATGACGGATGAGACATCACCTTCCCGTGACGCCAGACTGTCCCATACGTATCAGCTCAACGGCCTGGACGATGTGATAGCCGTATCTCAGCATGATGTGACCACCCTGACTGTTACTATTGGAAGTAATATCGCCTTGTATGACGATCCTCTTGGTCAGTAAACTGAAGAAGCTGAGTTCCAGCTCTTGGAAGGAAGATGCGAAGGATAGAATGGTCTCACCCCACTTCGGCTCTCTGATAGCCTTGACCCCAGTGAGTGAAGCTGAGAGGTGTAGACAGCGTCACTGTCTTTCCATCGGAAGACACGCTCTGTATCACTCTCGTCTCGTGCTGATCGGGGAAGCTGTCCTCCTATAATACAATAAGTCGACGTGTAGAACAGTTGTGGAGTGTGCTGACGCCTCACCACTTCAGCGAAATCGGTAGAGGCGATCAAGATGGTGTCGCCAGCTCTCCACTGCACCGCGTCTTGCAGCTGAAGACTGCTGCTGCTGTTCATAGCGTTCGAAGACAGTCGAGTCCAAGAAGGTCCGGCAGTATAGCCGAACATCTGCACAGTGCCACCCATCATCGACACAAGACCTTTGACGCCAAAGTCGGTAGAGTCATAAGGGTCTGTGCCAAGAGCTTTACCGCCAACAAGAGTGATAGTCACCTGCTCATTTCAACTTCCGATCGATCGGTTGTGGTTTCATCTCTGATTGAATTACCTTCTTTGTGATGGGACAGTCTTTCGTTCCGATATACAGCGTTCCATTCGTGCCGACTACTATGCCTTGTGTAGTGAGAGACAAAGTGGAGTCCAAGATGTAAAGCACTCCATTGATGTGGATGACTCCGAGAGAGTTCTGAGGGCTAGAGTCGAGAACAGCTGTGGTACCAGCCGAGATGGTAGCATCGCTGTTGAGCTGATTCCAGTCAGAGCGGGTAGACCACTTGATCGTTCCTGACGGAAGACTAGGTGGGCAGGCTGCGAGAGCGCCGGCCACGGTGAAGAACAACAAGAACGCGAGTTGGCTGCGACTCATGCTGGAAGAGAATGAACGGCCGCTTACAGAACCTGAAGCCAGCGGTATGACACATTGATGTCAAAGGTGGTCTCGTTCGCCTCGTGAGGCGAACGCAAACATCTAAATGTGCCTTTGACACATCGACCATCACAAAGCGACTCTCAATCACACCTTCCGCGTCACAAACATGGTGTTGTGTGAGAGGCCGTACAATGAACATCTCTGAATACAACCCATGAGGTGCTCGTCATCGTGTTTGCCGGTCGAAGGTGGAGTATTCCCTTATACCTATACATGCAGTAACAAGGTATCAGCGGTAACCTGTCTGGATCGATGTAGACAGATACCATTTTGTATCCGCGAATTGGGTCTGTTTTAACAAAATTCGTTCAGAATAAATACGGTCGCATCATCGTGCATCAAGATGGTTTTTTTCAAACCGATCGCCTCTCATCCTATTCTGGAGGCACCAGAGATACAAGACATCATCTTGAGGTGAGAATGTTTGACCGTCATACACATCATTCAACCGTCGAAAACAGGTACGTCTTTGACTACGACGAGCAGAGCGTTCATCCATTCACTCAGCATCGGCATAGTTTCTGTCCATACGATGAAATGGACAGAAATTATTGCAACAAGGAAGAGATGAACAGACGGATGACAAAAGCTATGGAAGGTTACAGAAGACAACAGTGTCAGTCAGTCGAACGACTGCAAACTTGGAAGGCAATTCGACAGTGTTCGAGGCGTATGAGGCAGGTGGCCGACCAGTTCTGCACCTTCGAAACCTGGCATTACCTCCTCGCCATCTTCCGCTCAGACTTGCCCGCCGTTCGATTCTTCTTATCGAAACCAGAGATCGACGTGAATGTCCCCATCTCTCTGCGCAATCTGGAAGAACCAACATGAGATGGTCCCTGATCTTCACGGATGACAGGGTCAAGGTGTGGGTCGACTACAGAGACAACATGGACCCTTGGGGAGTCTGTGGATCGGAAAAGATCAGGAGGATGCTGGAAGATCGTAAACTGAAGAGAGAGTTGCTCTACTGCGACAGTTGTGGGATGGAGCATTAAAAGGAATAAAGATGTACAATCGTGGGTCATGATTTATAGAATCAAGCATTTGCCTTGCGTTTAGATCAACGCAAGAGCTGCAAATACGACAAATAAGGAAAGAGCCGCGACTGAATTTGCTGCATTCGCATTCAAACTATCTCTCGTCAGCTTAACATTAAAAACCTCGTCTCACCCCTCTTGTACAAGCGTGCCTGTCTGTTGTCCGGACGATGTCACCGGTGACACGTAAGTGTATGCGATCTCCTTCGCCGTACCAGCGTACAATTGGGCGGGAACGGTAGAGAACCTCACTTGACTGAGAGTGAGGTTGAAGTAGTTCTGGGCGTAGATGTCGAATTCGTTATCACGAGCGGGACCAAACATAATCCTGTGGAAGGAGTTGTTGAAATTGAAGCCGGCGGTGGGCACGCGAACAAAAGTCCATTCATCGTCGACGAAATAGTTTGGCGAGTAGCTCTGGACCAATTGGGCGTTGTTGGACGAGCCCGGGAAACCCTGACTGGTCAGTTGTAGAAGGATGGTCGTGTCAGGTGTGGTGGCCTTTGCAAAGAACTCCAAGGAGACGAAGCGATCGGGGACTTTTCTGTGGAATGTCAGATGATGAAAGTTTGAGATGACTCACAGTCCCATGTCAGTGAAGCCGAATGAGTTGTAGTTCGGGACGACGAAAGTCAGAGATTGACCGTCACACATAGGAGAGCGAGTGTCGTTCGTGATGATCTTGTTACCATCAAGAAACTGACGGAACAGAGCAGAGCCTGACTCCGTCAGATATTGAGAAAATGATCCAGAATTCACCATTGTAGACGGGAATCGTCTCGTACGATGGTTTACAATCGGGTACGGCAGATGCATCCGCGGGTGCCCAGGTCTTGCCGTCAGTATCTTGCATCTTCACCTCTCCACTCAGTAGCTGTCGCACGTCAGTCGTGTATCCATGACATCATGACACTCACCATCTCTCCTGTCAATGTCGATCTGGCAATCAGCTGCAGGCCGCCTGCGTTCACCTTCTCCCACAGCCTTCTCGTCAATGGAATAACGAATGACACGCCCAAGATCTTGTCTCTCAGCAGATCAGACACACACTCGTTGTTCACTGCGAGGCAGAAGTTGTAGTCCAGTCCTCTGAGGTTGTGGTACAGCTGATAGGCCAGGCGAGGTGCGAGGTTACGGTAAGAAGGATAGAGCTGGAAGAAGGCAGTGCCAGCTGCATCTTTGGGTCCCTACGATGTCATCAGATGTGATGACGTCATCGTTGTAGATGATGTAACGTACCAGGAGATCGGCACGGAACAAGTCGTGACGGACGGCCTTGGGCAGAGCTGCAGGCTGAGGGGCAATGGTAGCCTTACCCGATCTTCTGCAATTGGTACCGCAAGAGGCAGTCACCTACAGATGGATCAGAACTGTTTCCCGATGCATCTCTCACCATCGTCTTCTGTCCCTGGTTGTATGGAGCCTGATTGTGTCGTGAGATCTCATGACGTCATCACACGTCATCACTCACCTTGAAGTAGTAGCTACCAGCTCCCTTCGGTCCGTACGTCTGCTCGGTGTCGGACGACAAGAGGATGTACAGCTTCTCCAGGCTCGAGTCGTAGTAGTACGTGTTCCAGCTCAGATCTTCGTACGCGTTCACCTGCTTGTGCTGCACTGTAGGGCTGTACTCTCTATCAGCCTTGACGATGGATGATGCTATGACTCACTCAGACGTGGTGTAGCTGGTAACGACAGTGAAGGTAGTGCCCCTTGGATAAGCGATAGAGAAGATGACCCATCCGTTCGATTTCGTGCATTGTCCCAGCGTCAGAGTCAGAGAACCGAAAGACTGGAAGATCGAGCCAGTGCTGTTGTGGTTGATGATCTCGTAGTGTCCACCGTTCATGAAGGCAGTGTAGACGTACCACGACTTAGCTCCATCCGTGCTCTCTGTGTCATGTCAGATCGATGTGGCAGTCTGACACTTACGTAAGAAGTGTACGTTAGTGATGGGTGTTCCCATGGGAACGAATCCAACGGTCAGATCAGAAAAGAGATTGACGACTGCCTTTCCTCCGAAGTATTCCATCTGGTACTGGGTGGTATCCGATTGTTCCGGTATCCACGGTGATACTTTTATCTGCACGATTTAGATGAAGTCACATGATGTATCCACTTACGTCGGCTGAGACGGTCATGTGAGAGAAGCCATACTTGAACCAGTTGCACTGATAGCCTGGCCATGAGTCCTTGTACGTACACTCTGGCATCTGTGCATGTCAGACGAATTCTACGTCGACGTATCTCACTTTGCCGAATCCGGGCATCATACCGAGAACGTAAGCTCCACCTTTTACGCCTGATGATGTCATTATCCTTCATACACGTATCGTACACGTACCTGTCATGGTACCATCATCCAGGATACCGTCCCCTTGGAACGTGTAAGTTCCGAACCAGAAGGGAAAAGCAACGACCTCAGAGTTGATGAGGGTAGAGTTGAGAGCCAGCCATCCCTGCATCATCGTCACGCCTCATACAACATCAAAGTGAGGGAATACATACCGGAGGCGAGTCCCAGCCGGGCCCGTTAGCTGTCACAGTGTCAGTCACGTCACGATATCTCGAGATGAGATGACGTCTCAATACGATGTGCTACTCACTCGATCCACTCCATGCCTGTTGTAGGTCAGTCACTCGTCAACATATCGCTTGTCATCCACTCACTCCGTACGATACGACTGAATCCGTGAAGTTGATGAAAGTGGAGTCTACAACGGTCAATCCATTTCCCACGTCATAGTGAGTGACTCCTCCAATGGGAACCACTTCTCCCGAGGCAGATGGAACAGAAATGCCTCGATCGGTGTTGGGCAGACCCCTGTGATGATGAGTGATGACGTCATCGTTGTAGATCAACTCACACGTTGTCAGATCTTCCGATGAAAGTCCAGTTGACCGCTGCCTGGGTGTTGATGGCGTCGAAACCTCTGCCGAAATCTGCCACGACAATATCCTAGTGACGTCAGATAACGACATGACAGGTCATCACACCCTCCAAGTGGAAGGTGAACACCCTCTCGTCCACACTGCGGGTCCACGGATCTACAACGCGTCAATTCTGAAGAACGTTCTCTGATATCCTCACCTTGTAAATGATCATGTCGCTCAACACGAGAGGAATCTTCATCCAGTCAGCGAATGGAGGACCACTCGTGGGCTCCCAGCCACCGGCATCCAGATTGCCTTCATCATCTACTTCCATGTTGGAACACTGTACACCGTCTTGGTAGATCGTGTGAATGACGTTGCCACGGAAACCATTGGGAGGTAGAGATGTACGACGAGGGTTCATCACTGTCTGATCCGGCCAGAAGACGGCAGACTTTCTCAGTGGCTTCACGGGCATGACAAACCAGAAACCTATGAATGCTCCCGAGGCGACTGTATTGAAGTGTCAGCGTGATGATGGTGATGTGTGATGACGTCACCGTTGTCGATGAAGGTGTTGTTGGGGTTGGAGATCTCAAGAATGTCAGGGGGGAGAAGTCGATCGAGGCTCACCCAGAAGGCACTGGCTTGGCTGTCTGAGACCAACAGCGGCTTAGCCATGTTCTGAATGCGTGCTCCCCAGTTGCGTATGAACTGATTGCCATGCTCTCCTCCTGC